>DWNE01003632.1:0-16390 GCA_018249875.1 Cecropterus toxeus
TAAGGAATTTAAGCACCCCCAATATGTGTAAATGTACCATTTTTTTAGCCCAACGAAGTGGGCGCGGGTCTGCTAGTATTAATATAAAGATATAGATTTAAATCACCGTAAGTCAATCAGTACTTACAAGTAGCCTAATGAATTATACCTGTTAATATAACATTATGTTCTAATCGTATTACCTCAAAACTCGATTTCAAAATGGTCATTCATCAAATAATTATAAACTAGTTACGAACGCCATCCGAGTAGTTATTTCCGATAAGCGATAGTATTTCGTTATCGAGTGTTCCGTTGAGTATTTGTTTAGCATGTCCGGACACTACGGTGTTGGTATGCTACAATTTCCTGAGGTCAATGATCACTAGATACTCACACACATTTAGTAATGCAACGAAAATCAAATGCTGCAATGTACGGTCTATAAAACGAGTAAATGAAAATGAATTGTCTTTATGTAATTTCGTAGTAAATAACGGTCTTATATAAAATAGCCAAATGGCTGATTTTTGAGTTCGTATGCTTCCCTCAAAATTTATAAATAATTTTTAAAATATAAATTATTTACATTTCTTTTGATTTTTTTTTTTATATTTTATAATACATATTTTTTTTAATTGTAAATTATTTTACAAGAAGCGAATACCCACTAACAAATTGCATAAACAAAGAATGTCTAACTTTAATTGTTAATTAATTGTTTTGACAGTAAATGACTCACACGTCAAAAATAATAAAGATTTGAATATAAGAAAATTATAAAACCGTACACGAACGCGGGCGGAACCGCGCGAGGATGTTCGTTAATTAATATTAATGACTGTAACCGGCCAATTTTCATACAAACACACAAAAGGATAGCTTTTAAAAAAATGAATTTTTAGTTCGCATACGCTTTCAATTCAATTGAAGGTATTTTTTTCAATGCAAAGCTTTTGAACTTATTTGAGCTTTGTCGTTTTGTTTCGGAACGCTTTTGACAGTGTTATATAAATGTGTATTTAATGTACGCAGTAATAAATTATAGCTGAGCCTAAAATACATTAATAAGAGTATGAAATTGATTTCTATTTGCATCGTTGGCGTACATTAGTCAATGCGGATTGCATATGCAAGGAGCGATGCGTCGGTGTAAAGAGAAATTATAATTTGATGTACATTGGTATATGATGTGATGGTAGGTGTAATTGAAATTACAAATTGAATAGATGATATCACAAAAAACAGTCAAAAATAAATGGGTGGTAGAATGTACGTGGAAAATAAAAAGAAGAAGGCCGAAAGGCGAAATAGTCTGAAAGACGGACATCAGAAGTGATAACTAAAGGAAAGAAGAGCCGAAGCCGGAATGCCGGAGGGTCGAAGCCGAAAGGCCGAACATCAGAAGTGGTAGTAAGGGAATATCTTATTAATTCAGAGATTATAGCAATTACAGCTAAATTACAATGACCTGTTGAAACAGACAGAGGTCCGCGCACCAAGACGGATCCAAATCAAATGTGTACTTAATGATTGAGTTTTCACACCCTTTTTAAAGGAATAGCAGGTAGATGGGGCGATCATTAGATATCGTCTGACGTACTTGTGACGTCATCTGTTTATAATGAGTAGACAACTGTTACCGACATGAAGTTATTTCGACCGAGGAGATACCAGAGCTACCGGAGAACCACACCTATGTATTTCTAGCGTGACGATTCTTGCGTTTCCGTGGAAGTATGTTGCAGATTCAGTTCCATATGAGGCGTCCATCTTTCAGGAGAAGCAACGTATCTGTGATAGACTTCAGATAGAACTCTTGCTTTATATGAAGTTGATTACAGATGCCCATGGGAGGCAGTCACCGCTTACTATCAGATGGGCTGCGTGCTCGTTGCTACTTCAATCGTATACGAGTATAAAAATGCATCGATTTTCTCTTTATTTACGTAATGTTGTGGTCACACTTTTTTGTAGCTGTCTGATGGAATGTAATCGCCTTTGTCTAAGGAAATTTGCCTCAGGAGTCCTTGAGGCAACACCTGCTGATTTAATAAAATGAATTATATTAATACGTGATAAAAAAAACGCCCCTTCCCCAACCTTTTTTTGTACACATGCCATATTTAAAATTTGTGTCACTTACAACTAAGTCAATTCAAGTATATGTCGTATTTTACTGTTCGTTAAGCCGTTAATGCTGTAGAGCGTACCGAAGAAATGGGCATACATTGAAGAACACTCCTGACGTCAATCAGAAGTCAGGTAAAAATGGATCCATTCACCGAGATTATTTATATTTATCGCGGTATATATACACACAGTATCATTGGTGTGGGTGTAGGTGTAACATAATTCATTAATTAGGAGCGTGGTCGGTCAAGCGAGGTATGCGGATATCGCGCAAGCGGGCACAATGCGCGCCGTCCTTCGAGGTCGTTCTAGTTCCACGGGGTAACAACCGCACGCGCGTACTAGCTTAGACCATGCTTACATTGTTAAGAGGTAGCGGGGAGCGGAGAGAAATGTTTGCAGAAGCGGAGGGTGATTTTAGTGAACAGTGCAGAGAAATGTATGTGGATGAAGAAAAGTGTAGGTTCGAATGTTATTTAATTGTTTTTTTTATACATATAGTTACAGTTTAACCCTGGTCTACAATGGCTCATCTTTATCTTTTCCTTTTAACGTCTTCTATGACTACTAAATTCTACGTATAAAATGGGTGGCATATAGCGAAGTTATACAGTGGATTTTTAAGGACTCATATACAGTAATAATTGAAACTGTGTTTTATAGCATATACATTATATTAAACAAAATGCTACTAATGCTGACTACAAATCTGATTCGTTGAAAGCGTTTTCTAGTAATCGAAGTAGTTAGTCATATATACTATCTTTATTTATTTATTTTACAAGTTTTGCACACGTTATGATACAAACATACAAGAAATGAAGTACAAAGGTCTACTTATTTCTAACTGAAATTCTTCCAGTAGCCCTGGGATCGGAGTGTTTTGTGCGAATTGTCTACTGAATCTGTCATGGAATTTGTTATTCCGCTAAAACTTATGGTCATAGCTTTTACCTTTACTCCTAGTAAAATTGCTTGAAATGATGAAAAGGCTATAAAACAATGGCAACCCAACACTTAGGTAACATTTTATAGGTGAACTAATAAGTTGGCCCAAGAACTTGGACGCACGTACCACGCTACTTGTGAGTCATATGTTACAATGTTTTTGTCGTAATATTAGTTCCTGAACAGCCTCGACTATAATCTTGACTTAATAATCAAAGTTTAGGACGCCTAATTCATACACTAACTTGCAGAATATATTTTTTTGAAACATATGTAACAATTATTTGTAATCAGAACCATATTTAAGTAAATCGATAAAAGAATATTTAAATTAGGTAGCTACTTACCCCACAAAAATCGTTAATAATAATTATTTACAATACGTTTTTACAAAATTCTATATGATATCAATATCCGTCAAATAGTCTTGAGTAATTTGCGAAACACACTTTCTTAATAAATGTAATGTATGTAATTAACTATTTTTTTTTAATTAAATAAGGATCTAAATAAACTAGTCGGAAATAACATAATCTATTAACTAAAATTCAGGCATCAATGTTATTAATTAAGGTTGCCGACAAAAACCGAAAGTCGGTGTTCATCTATCAACATAAGGATGAAGATAAGGGTATCTATATATAAATAATTATGACTTTCCTTCCTTGTACGAAGGGCTTAGCTTATCTAACGGCTCCATTGAACTTTCATATATAAGGGCCAGCTTCTTTTAAGTGACAGTAACAAAGATAGTACACGGTCAATCGGAGTCAGTGTACTATTACTTGACTACTCACGACTAATGCTGCTATGAGTTTGAGTTTTATGGGATTAATCCTATTTTTTTATCTGTATTTATAAGTAGCAAACGTGCATGCAGTCTATCCGATGGTAAGTTTTCACTGCCACCCATGGACACCTGTAAGCAACTTCAAATAGAACAAGGGTTCTATCTAAAGCCAATCACATATGCGTTGCTACTCCCGATGACTATGATGGTCGCCTCATATATAAGTGTGCCTCATATAGAATCCTGACTGACTGATGGGTTTTTAAATTTCGGAAGAGTATTATTTTTCGTTATAAGACGGATGGACGGGCAGACTGTTCGCCTGGACCTGGTAAGTGGTCACTACAGCTCCGGCACCACACCCTTCCACCGAAACACAAGTGCTACACGTTAGAAATAACGCTTCACTTATTTCTGATACGGTCGGACTCTCATGTTTTATCACCTTGTTAATAAGAAAGATTTTAAACATATTTACAAACGAAGTTTCATTAAGCTAGTAGTAGGTAATTTTGTTTTAATGAAAGAAACGACCTGCGATTTCACGACCCGCGTGGCCGATCTAACGCGAAGTCGGTCCCGGGTTCGATCCCCGGCCAGACAGGCATCTGAATGATGAGTTTAGATTTCTGTTCTGGGTCTGGGTGTTTGTGTATTCGTCTTTGTGTGTCCATGGCACCTACGATACTGGAGAACATCCTACTGTGGGACTATGAGTGTAGAAAGCGTTTAAGCGTTTATATTTCTATGAAAATATATAATTTCATTACTTGGAGCAAATTTTGCCGACCAAATTAACATTAGGGAGGCTGACCAAATTGTACCCATAACGCAATACAAGCGGATTTATTTTTTTTGGTTTTAGTACTTAAACCTAACGTAGAGGCATACATGCTACCAGATGGAAAGTAGTCACCGTCGCCAATGAACTAGAGGAGTCGCCAATGCATCGCCAGCTTTGAAGGAGCTGCAGCAATGATATTCAGACGACACTTTTTGTCGACATTACGTTGCTGTTGTGTGGTGTTTTTAAAGTACGTGTGGAAGTGTATTTATATGATATTTACGTAACTTATACGTAAGACATGTATCGCTTCGTCATGTGTTGTAAATTTATTATCAATTTTGGGCTCTGACGCATGTGCTCAGTAAACGATCGGAGAATCGAAGATTACACGGGATTAACATAAGCGGACATGAATGGAACATATCTATATAAGGAAAGCCTATATCTTGCTTTATTGAAAACCTTTGTATTGTCTTCTGTCATGGCTTATTTCTGTACGAATAAAAATCCTTTCTTGCCTTTCTGAAATAGACTTAACAGTGATTCATATAAATTCAATTGAAAAAAACTTTAATAAATGTTTGCAATCATTTGACTGTTAATCCTTGTACGTGCCGATTCTTTGTTATTAAATGTTAAGGTTCTCTTAATTAACATTATAATGTTTATAATGGGAAGTGTTTACATATGACATTGACCGGAACTAAAAGGTTTTATGTTAATTTATTTTTATGACCCTAAGCGTTATGTTCATATAGGGTAGGTTGACCTATTATTATAATGATATTTTAAGGAAGTGTCGTTTTCTAAAAGCCCACTTCTTCATAAATCAATTAAATTTAAAAACTTATGTAATTATATTCAAATCTTATGAAACGGAAGTAACATTTAACTTGATTAAATGGGGTCATTGTCATCCATCTGTGTCGCGTTCATCTTTAGGCTTAGCACTTTACACCATATTGTTAAATAATAATATAATTTTATGTTACGACCGCTTAAGATATCTTCTCAAATTTTGGAATTTTCTCAAATTGATTTATTTTACTAAGTATTTGTGTACACATAGGAAACATAAAACAAAATAACATTTACAAACATAATTATACAAAGGCAATCCTAATTTACCTGAGATACTTCTTCAAGCAGATTTGTGATACTGTGTGAGTTTCAGATACTGGGTTCAGAATGAAAGACTCAGCGTGCACAAACTAACAGATATTATTAAAGCATTTAAATTTGTAATGTGCCTGAATAATTACAAAATACATCATCTGCTGCTAAAAGCAATGACAGCTTAATGGTTGATGGTACTCGGTCAATCGAGGATCCGAGGTTCGAATCCCAGGCAGGCACCTCTGTTCTTTTTTAATTCATGTGCGTATTAGAATTTATTTGTCACTGCTTTACGGTAAAGGAAAACGTCATGAGGAAACTGCACATCTGAGAGTTCTCTAAAAAAATGAGTTCCTAAAGGTGTGTGAAGTCTACCAATTCGCACTTGGCCAGCACGGTGGACTATGGCCTAAAATTCTGTCATTCTGAGATAATACCCGTGCCCAGCAGTGGGACAATAATGGATTGAAACGACATCATCTGCGATCTGCTTTTGTATATATTCCTTCAAAAATATGTGCAAATTGAGCATGACCGTCAAAATGATTACAGGGTATTTTTTATAACAAAACGCTTTTAAAATCAAATTAAAACATTGTACTCGAACACTAAACAGAAATTGCCATGGCAAAGATCAAAAACATTTACATTCAAAATGCAGCTTTGAACCGCAAATATAAACAGGAAAACAATTTACAATCACATTCAAGATGTAGTTTTCAAACGCTAATGTAAATAGGTAAGTAATTTTTTAACGTAAATTATAATCTTTAATCGAATTCGTTAATGGAAACTTCAATGTAAGGGCTAAGTTGTAATCTTCATTGATTTCTAAAAGAAAGATACTAAGCTTCAACATCTAAGATAGCGATGACCAGGGCGTAGGCAGAACGAGAGTATTTAAGTTTATACACACCATAAACTCCTTAATTTTTTTTTGGTCCAGAGCCCTAAAACAAGAAAATCGTGTATACGGAGTTAAATTCAGACTATCCATACACCGTTCGTTATTCATATGAGGTATGTAAAGTCAGAAGACATTGATTTTGACACCTACGGTGTTTGTTCAAGTATTTTACGTAATTATGTATCCTTAGCCTGCTACGAACATTTGAGGTCAAGGTCAATGACCAAGTCAAAAATAAATATTGATTTATTAGATTTATTTTAGAAGATAGCCTCTTAAATTTGTTTGCGTTCGTAATTAAACTGTTATGTCATACATGTTAAACATTTTCGGAGCAAGTTTCCTTTTGTTTATTTTGTTTTAGCGTTTTTATAAGGTTCCGTGCCTTGAAAGAAAAAACGGAACCCTTATAGGTTCACTTTGTTGTCCGTCCGTCCATCTGTACGTCCGTCCATCTGCCAAGACCCTTTTTCTAAGAAACGCGTGGAGGTAGTTGAAATTTATATCACAAACCCAGGTCCACCGTCTTTAAGAATTGTGTAGAAATTAAACTTCTAACCAACGCAATCGAAAGATACAGCCGTTTGTGTCCTAAAACCTACCCTTGAACTCAGAATCTTGGAATTTGGTACGAAGCAACGTTTTATAGCACAAATAAAGGAAAAATTACGATACCCTAAAATTTTTAATTACATCAAATATTTTTATAGATAATGGTACAGAATACATAGTGCGCGACTTACTCGCACTTGGCCGGCTTTTTTGTGGATATTATAGTTCGTTTTATTTACACTTATATAATGTACATAGTGAATTTTAAATAAGTAAAATGATGACAGGATTTAAGGACCGCTTTTATTTAAAAGTCGATATTATCCAACATTCTAAAACAAACAGCCCTAACCAGTTGTTCGTTACTTTCAATACTAACTACATATAAGGAATATCATAAAAAATGTTCTTGCCCACAATATTAAGTACTACAGCAGTATTAATACCTTTTGTTTTTCGAGGGGAAACCTTCAAACGGTACCCGACACCGTGGAAGCGACGCCGGGTTATTTGGGATTTATACCGCACTAAAATATCCCCCGGTGGCCGTCCCCAACGCTGAGTGGAGGACTCCGGGATTTACAACGGAACCCAACCGGAATCCGCTAAGCGCGATGCCCCTTTTAGGCTCTTTCTCGGTGAGCATTGGCGCTTACCGTGCTTTCAGGTGTTTACGATGGCATGCGACTACACGTGCCGCCGTCCTTCCAGGGGTCACTTTACTGGACGGTTCAAGCTGTTGCCGCCCGCCCCCACTGTTGCCGCCCGCAACCCGGGAAGCTCCCTTTTTATGAGATGTTTTTCCCAAATTCTTATCAAATATATCAATTTCATTTCACTTATCTTTAAATAACATAGATACATATTGTAAGGTGGTACCGTGACTGTGAAATATATTTGGAAAAGTAAATATAGGATATGAATTAATTACATTCTAATATTGATCATGATATATGATTATGTTTTCTAAACCAACTCCGATTTGATTTCCGATCAGGAAAAGTTAGAAATATAATAATAAAGTTCAGCTTCCATTAAAATAGGTTTCTAATTCGTTAATTCTTATTCCTTCAGATTTACAGATATTTAGTGTAAAAATTCATTGTATGTATACCTATTAATAATATTGCTGCGTATTTTTATATCCTACTTCTTTTTATGTTTAATTAATATTAATAACCATAAAATCGGATGAAAAATCATGGAAAGGAAACTAAATTCATTTGTAAACATCTACATAGATTGATTCGACACGGGTTTAAAAACGCATGAATTATGTAAGTTAACTTGTATAAACACGGCAAACTAGACAATTCATTATCTATTTAGTTCCATGTTAATTGTCTATAGTGGAAACAATAATAATGCGTCTGGCTCCCATCACATTTTGTCGCGCGTTTCAAGGTTCACGAACAGACAGTATGAGTACAATGAGAATAACGGAGTCCAAACAGTAAACATTGTGAAGTGACAATTCGTAAAATCAGATTCTATTCTTGTTATATCGCATATTTGTTTTTACTCAAAGGTACTCAAAGTCATTTGTTATGTAGCCACCCAAGGATCGACAAAAAAAGATATAGGTAAAGGAAGTATATTTTGCGAATAAAATAGTTATTTTATTTCTGTCTGGTAAATCAAAGAGGCCTCGCAAGAGTGATGACCATTTTTGTAAATTAAAAATCAACCATCGCCTTCAAAGCGAACCAACAACAACCTAACTGATTAATCTTTAGTAGCTCCAAAAACATTTAGGGCTTCAGCGGCCTCAAAGGAGCATTATCACACTTTGAGAAACACTTGTTTAACTCAGGCTGGGCTACCGGCTTTACATTGAATTCTCAGCTAAGTTACCATGCGGAATGTAATAATAATAAGGAAACCATTTAATTAACTGCCCTTTGCTGAACAATGTCTTTAAAACCCAGAAGTAGCAAGTATAATAAATAATAAACACAACAGTACTTCAGTCATAAAACGCTTTATGCAAATATTATGATACAACAACGAATAAAAAATAAATTAATATGGAAATATTTATTTTAAATTATAAATTATTATCTATATAACAACATACTCTTACGATCCACTAATACTAGAAGGTCAACGTCGACAGTACAATATCAATACATCTATCAGACCTTCACGAGGTTTAAGGCTATAAAATATGTCTGTAAGTCCTTATGCTCCTTGTAAAACCAAGGATATATCTACAAAGCTCCGAAAGTGTGCGACACTTCGAATAATCAGTCGGGTAACACAACTGTCACACAAATTTAAATACTGCTATGAGAATAGATCTAATGTTTACGTTTTATACGTAAACAGTGCCGATTCTGATATGCGGTTTTGGTTTCGTGAAGAGGTTCGTCGCAGTCTTGAAGATGCTGAGTAGTGGCCTGAATGTGGTTGCCTCTTGATAATACGTCTGTGGTTGCTGATACGAGTACTGGTATTGGTTGTTGTACTGGTTGTAGAACTGATAGTTGTATTGGGAGTCGGGGCTGCTCTCGGGGATGCCGTTTGAGATGTAGCCGTTGGTGTTCACGTTGTCCACCGTTTGGTAGCTGGTCGACGCTGTGTATGTAGTGGAAGCTGGAATAGAAAAAGATTATTAGTATCTAAGTTTAAAATCCGAAGTTACATCTTTAAAGATAGGGCCTTATGTGGTTTGACTATGAAGGCACTATCGCCATACCTATTTCTGCCTTATAACTTTATGCGATATTCTAGTTTGAATTGTCTTTATTTAAACGAGACATTCCAATATTTCTCTTATCAAGTTTTGATTACAGACGTCCATGAGCGGTAGTGACCACTAACCATTAGATAGATTCCATGCTCGTATATTACTTTGTCCTTTTAAAAAATCACGTATGTGTGGGTTTGGAGAATTTAACGTCTGTTTTTAATTTTATGAGATGAATGTAAATTAATTTATTCTCTATTATTTTTTGGATAAAACAATATATTTGCATTACGTAATATTACTTAATTAAGAGTATTTTGATTGAGTATTCAGCACATGCCAATTCCAAAACTTGATTCCGTCTATGCATATCTTTAGGAAATTACAAACAGATCACAATTATAGAAGTCGATCATTATTAATGGGTTTCAATCCACGAGGACTTGTTTGTTTCACTGTACTGTGATGAGGCAGAATAGGTGTGATCGGTCTCGGATCGGATCTGGCCGGATTTATTTTTCTTTTTGAAATCCTACATATGTATATATGTCTAGTTATAACTATAGCTAAATATTTTTCTACTTACAGCATAAGCCTGAATATTTCCTCGACTCTGAGAGTCCGAAGGTACTGCACGATGGGTATCCCTTCTCGTACGGGTTAGAACCGATAACGTTTCCACCTGGACCATAGTTGCATACGTAGAGCTTCGTGTAGCCTCGCACGGGGTCGTAGTAGAAAGTGTAGCCACAGCCTACTTGCGAGGTCTCACCCCAAACCAGCTGTGGAAGAAAGATAAGGATTAGGAACAATACTAAAATAATTTTACATTATGGTAACTTAGCATTTTTGTATGTAAAAACTGGCCCACGTGACCGAAGTACGGTATATCTTTAAAGGACTCAATTTTTGCACTAAAATGGCAAGATGTATACTTAAATGTAGGTTTCAGGTCACATAAGTTTAAAAAGACACATTAAATATTAAAAATCTGAGCACTTAAAAACTGTTTAGTTACGATCGATTTGGCAGAAATTAATGCGTGTAAAGCTCTATGTGTTATTATACTGATCAAAATATGTTAGTCAGAGAAGTCTTGTTTATAATTAAAATAATACACACCTGAGAGTAATGTCCAGTGCCATGTCCACCGCTGATAGGTTTGAATCCGTAAATGTGGACTTCATCGAACCAGGCGTCAATCTGCTTGTTGAAATCAGGTTCAGAGTCAGCGGGTGCAGATGGCGGGCGTGTGGTCCACGTGGCCGCGAGGTTCTGGCCTACTGGAAACCGTCCAACGTCGCGTTGAGCGGCCCTATCGTGCGCAGGAGTACATTGGTCAGCCCAACGCTGTGCGGTCGCTGCTAACTCGTCGTCCCAAACCTGATAACAAATATATCTTTATTAAACAATTGAATGTTGCAGACTCATTGATACTTTATAATGGTAAGGTCACATACGGTATTAAAAGTCAACATGACTATATTGCAAAAGTGCAAACGCATCAGCGTTCGGCTGTACATAGAAGCCCTATTCATGACTTAAATAGTTTAACAGATGGACTCTCTTCTTGTTTGTTATTAATATTATGAAAAAAGACGACGATTTTTAATCTAATTCAAGATTTTTATCGCATTTAGTGCAGGTAAATGTCTATTTTTCAAACTGAAGACAGGTTACTTTAGAAAAGCTATTTGAATAATACGATTTGCGTATGCTTTTTCTTGCATCGTATTTGCATGTTAAACAAGTACCCATATGGGCTTAGGGCGCTGAACCTTCGCGCGGTCAATGTCTCGCTATGCAACGCATGTTTGAGGAACAGTATGGATCCAATCGCTTACACTTTTGTATATGTTACTAGGTCAGAGTCAACATATTTATTTTACCTCCTTATAGTATTGATTTCGTGGTATTTTATTTGCATTTTAACAAATATGAAAGTAAGAATGAGTTTCTAAATTAAAATTCTAAATAAAATACAATTCTGATAATAAGAAAAGTCTTATCAGAACCCTGTTTTCAATGCTTTTTTCTAATAATATTTAGAGGAGTGATATAAAAGTAAAAGAGGAACATTTTATTCCTAATCTTAAAAGTTCTCAACAAATTCCCGTTACAAAAAGATTACCGTATGAATAAGCCTGACGTCGTGTTTTCTTTTCTTTTTTCCAGTTTATCGAGCGAGTAAGCTTTTAAAAGCTTGCAAATGCGAAAAAAATGTGACTAAGAGCGCCCATAATAAATAAATTACAGTAACTGTAAAATGCTTTAATTGCAAAAATATGTTGATAATAATATTTATAGAAAGATTTTTTACTTCATTTAATATCAATGTCAAGCCTAACCTACTATCTGTCGACGGTTTAGTTTAAATCAACATATAATTCTTTATCAAATTAAAAGCTGACGTATTTATTGTTATGTCTGTACCATATTATATTTAAACTTCTTATTAAAAGCATGATCCTTTTAAGATTTTTCGCCCGTTGAATGTCTTGGTATTCAAATTAGGTAGATAATTCTGGTATAATTTACTGTATATTTTAACGTTAAGCGTAGTAAGCAATAAAATTACGTATTTTTAACATTTCGTTTCATTTAATTATCATAACTTTGTATATGCGATGAAATAATTCAGGACTGTCGATAAGAGGTTGATAAGCGAGTTTTATATTGGCATATAGAAGTGAATAAGAATTAGGATGATATTTTTAGCTGGTTACATACCATTTCCATCATATTAGCTGCAGGTGGTTGGCTGGAGACTTGCCCCAGGGCCACAGACTGTCGAAGGCGATTGTGCGCATCCACGATGGCTTGCTTCTCGTATGCCGACAATCCCCCCGATTCTAGACAACATACGTTTCATTAGTAACAAGAAATTACTCATTAATCTCAACAAAAATTAACACATATTTCACTTTATTTACAAAGAAAATTTCAAGTTAACACATCACGAGTTTCTATTTGAGTTCTATCGTTATCACAGTTCATATACAAGTGTCAAGGCAATATCAAAATTCGGTCCGTGATTTCATAATCCGGAGGATTTATTTGATTTATTAGACCGGTGCGTATTACACAGGTGTCTGTGTCAATAAAATTTTACGACCTCGATCCATACAAGTATGCTAATGATACCATCTTTTTAGTAAAATTCATTCGCGGAATCTAGACTGGGTGGCGGCGGGAAAATTTATTGCTCTTTCGATTGTAAAATTGTTCTATTAATTTCTGTACGTGATTGTTACTGCTTTATGTATTTGAATCTAGTTCAGGATATAGTAATTAATTGATATGACTTTTAATCGTCCAAATGTTTGAAAAGTAACTGTTTACTTTCAAACATTTGGATGATTAAAAGCGACATTTATTCCTGTAATTTATTAATGTCCCACATTAAAGTCAAAAATATAATCTTCAATTGCAGTACTAATAGCACTATATTGATTTATTTAAAAATATGCTAGGATTCATAAAAGAAAAGTCAATAACTTACTCAACATCTGTTTGCCAGCACCGCAGCCCTCTGTTGCTGCGAGGAGACCTCCCAAAACAAACAACACTAGGGTGATCATCTTGTTTAAAAGTTTATTCACAACACTATTAACTGAAATTAAATGCACGTTTTAAGTTGCGATTCGTAACAAAAGTTATGGTGTGCCCCCACTTATATTTACGAAACGTCAAACTTGATATAAGCCGGTGATCCTCTGCACAGCGTGCAGCGCGCTCTCCAGGTCTTAGCTATCTGTGCGGCGAGCGGTCTCTCGCCCGCTTAAGTACCCGCCGCGGCGATACTATGGAGACGCGGCGACGCCATCGCATCTACACTTCAATAAAGTACTCGATCCTTGTAACACTCGCGACAAGCCCTGCACCACTGAACTCATACGAAAAACTTCTACCGGCCACCAGAAAATCTGAACATCTTCTTTTAAAGCTTTCGAAAGACAATAGGCTGAATAAGCAGCGTCCTGTGTCACTCAGTTACGAAACGAAGAAAGGTTAAACGAGCACCGTCCGACCACTTTTTATCTGCGGTAATAATTTAAAACTCATTATGCTGCACCCGGTGGTTGTCAATGAAATCGAGTTCTTGTGATGTGTCCGAGCCAAAGGTGGAAATATGTTGACAGATATTGGTCGGAACGGAAGTGGTCTTTAAGCGAAATTATAGGCAGCTAAAAACAAGGAAAGAATAACGTGTAATCAACCTTTTTGTGTCAAAGGCTACTTAATTTTATGGTCTTTGCGATTAAAGCGCAGTAAAATTTATTGTTTATCTAGATCGATCATTCTTTCTTTGTTCTCGTTATCCGACGCGGCATCATGTCCCAAAGCGGTTTTATTACGAATATGAAAAATAAAGTTTTTTAATTAAAGATAAAAAGAAAGATGCTGATTACGAATTCTGATATGTTAGGAGACATCTTGTCTGTTACCAACCAATCCGGTTTACCACCTGAGGTGAATTTTTGCTCGTGCTTCATCAATTTACATATTAATATCTTTTATTTATACTATTCATGATTGGTTCATTATATCAATAATTTTAATTTGAGTTTGACCTGTACTTTTAACTCCCTAGATTATAGATCATAAAATTGTATGGTAATCATGCACTTCACTTTAATAATAAGTACACTTCCGTGATAAATCTAAAAGATAATACATTCATATAATTATCTAGATATATACACTATACATAACAAAATAACGATTGATTATTTCTAGCGATCAATCTATCAGTTTAACCAAAAAACCTTAAAACGGATTTCTTGATAGGAATCGATTGCTTAGATCAAACAAGTAAATATCAAGTTTTTACGCATGACTATTGTTTTTTGAATATATAAATAAACGCTTGAACTATTTACACAAAAACTGTATTTATGCAAAAACAGACAAGTCACGAGCACTTTATTTTGTTATTTTTTTATTTACTGTGATTAAATGGCATGTTAATGAAGCATATACATTGATCATAATCGTTACAATCGATTAAGACGATAGACATAAACTACAGTCTCCTTAAATTTTGAATACTCATATTTAAAAATAATAGGACGGGGTTTAGACAATTACATTTCTCAAATTCCATAAAACTTTGCAGATATCATCTCGAAAGTTGTATCCAGTTTGGATGACCTTTATATAAATGGCCTCATTATTGTATTATTAAATAAACCAGATACTACGCCGTCGATGGTTGTGGGAGAAAATGAAGCCGATTGCAGAGTTTGATTATAACGACTGTTATTTTTGTTTTATCAAATACTCTGAAACATCAGTTATGAAAAAAATCTTAAGGTTGTTGTAGTTGTAATATTTCGTAGGTTTTTAAGGGAATAAATAACATCGTTTAGGTTTGTATATACTGGCGCTAAGAGTGACAAGGAAGTTTGGATAACTTTCGTCGAAGTTGGTCCTGTAAGGCCGGCTTCGGCAGACAAAGCGTCGGCTGTGTGATCACACTTGTCTCCTACGTGTATCGTACAACGTTTGTACTTATGATTTTAATATTCTTGACCCGTTGTCAATAATTTTCAATGTCAGAACAGGTGGATTCAGTGTAGTTGGTACGTTAAATCGCATCAGGAAATCTTCGAATAAGTGCTGGGTAAATATTTTATCCTTTGATTTATAATAACACGCAATTTATGCCTATTATCGTTTTTGCATTAATTGTTTTTGAATTTGAAGTACTTTAATTTAAATTATCTGAGATTCATTTTAAGATTAGAATATAACTAAAGCAGGTAAACTTAAACAGTTAACGAATTTATATATTTTTTACAATGAGAGACAAATTAACTGTTGACCGTTGATGTTAAGAGCTGTAACAATACATTTAAATAATAACATTAGTAAATGATACTTAGGACAAGGTGGCATACGACCATGGCTATCCTTTCAACACCACTATGTTTATTTATGTATTAAATTAAATTATACATACGAGTGTGTAGGTTATCTAATTTGATGATGATAAGTATCAAATAGTTTTCAGATAGGAATGTCTGGCAAGAAGATTTTTGTTCTATACTTCATAAGTTCTAGCTATTAATACTACGTTAGTATTATATGTCAAATATGATTTACGTTATGGGTTTCAGTTTTGAGACTAATTTTATAATTAACATATATATTTTATAACTTGTAATTCTTGCTCTTTATAAATGTTAGTGGATTGAAAGAGATACAAGCATTATAGGCACATGAACTTTAAAATATGTTGGACAATTAAGTAAAGTTCTATTTGCAAAACGTCGTTTTTTTATAAAAAAGACTAATATTTAAGTGAAATTAAATATTCATAATCATGAATGTTCTAAAGCTCTACGAAGTGGTTTGGATAATTAAATATTTGTTAATTAATTTAGTACCTTCTAAATAGTAGTTATATAATTAACTATATATATTATATTGTCATTATTTCGTATGTGTATTTTCCTATAAAATGTTATTAAATTTATCCACAAT
>DWNE01003633.1:0-16388 GCA_018249875.1 Cecropterus toxeus
GTAATAGTTACGGAATAATCGCCTGTTCTCACTTAACGATTACACCCGGTATAATAGATTCCAGTTTTGCACATTCATAACCAACTTAAACTAAACTAAAAACTAAGGGACTAAGTTTATTGTTCAACATTAGTAGTAAGTAAGCCTACTATTATACTTAGACTCTCCCTATTTCCATCACTTTTTATACCACTTAATAAATATACATATCCAAGTATTTTCTTATTTTTTAGTTCATCCCTATTAATAAAGGCTATTTTTAGAATTATCTAAAACAAAAAATATGATTTGACTAAAAACTTGCTGTCTTAGAGACTATTAGAGATAATTGAAATTAACTATTTAATGTGTGGATTTAGAAAAAAAAACAAGTAATTATAATGATACATGTAACTTTTCTTTCTTAAGTGAATGAAGGAGCTAACGAGCATGCAGTCCACCTGGTAAGTGTCCGCCTATGGACATCTGTAAGCAGCTTCATATAGAACAGGGTTTCTATCTGAAGTCAATCACAGACGCATTGCCACGAAGTCTAACATAGAAATAGGTGTGGCGGTGGTACTTCCCCGGCCTAACTACATTGTTTTTACCATCTGGAAAACTTATTAATATCAAATTTACTTTTTCAGATCACAGGATGATCCATATTTTATAACTGCAGCAATTCTTAGCGGTGCACACACGGATATTGTGTCCCGAGATTTGCTTCGTGGCCATAGATTTTTAATGAAAGAGGAAAAATTAAGGTTATTGTTTCAAAGATGGCAATGGAAACATCAGTGGATGGTATTATCCACTAGGAAGAGACCAGTTTTACAGGTATAAACTGTTTATATTGTATTATAAAAAAAACTTAATTTTCAAAAACCATATAGAATTTCAATTATTCAATAAAATACATACATTCTTATAAAAGCTATTAGAAGTGTGTTTCAAATCATTATATTTACTTAACTGCTTGTGAAGTAGAAAGAACAATTGTATATTACTTCTGATGAAAGAGCAGTATTGGTTTATCATGTGTGTTTGTATGTGTCATCATGACATGACATTATTTGACTAAGTTGAAATGTCCATTATACGTATTCCTCCTTTGCCACACATTTAAAACTAAAACACAGCAGTTCTTTGATATAAATCATCTTTAGGCGCAGGTAAATCTGATTGTTGGCGTTGCGATGCTTCATCATTTATTTATTTTAGCGCCATCTGTTATACATTGTCGGAATTATCAAGTATCGAACAAAACTTAGTTGTGGTGTTAGTTCGACTTAGTGCTAGGTACTGTTTGGCGGGGGAATGGCGTTATTTTAATTATGCTTTATAATAATTCTTGTCGCAATATTACTTTTACGAATACGATGCCTCACAACGGCCAGGCGTCCCGTGACGGATGTTTTTTTTACATATGGAAGTAACAAACGAGTATACAATCCACCAGATGGTAAATGGCCACTGTCGCTCATTGACATCTGTTACCAACTCCAGGTAAGATTAGAGTCTTACCTGATGTTAGCCACAGCTGCATTGCTACCACTAAGGTCTAAGTTTAAATGCCTCGGATAAGTATGTTTTCCTTACCGCAGCTTTCAGACCGGAACAGCGCATATCCCTGCTGTTATTAGGCAGAAGTAGGTATGGTGGTGGTACTTCCAGCACCATAACGAGTTTTACCTTTAAAAACTTTTTTTTATGAATATGAAGTAGCCAATGAGCAAGCAGCCCACCTGATGGTAAGTGGTTACTGCTGCCCATGGACATTTGTAAGGTACTTCATATAGAATAGGGGTTCTATATGTAGGTTCTATATGGGGACTGAGATGGTCGCCTTATATAAAAGTAAGCCGGCAACCACACCCTTCCACTGAAACGCAAAAACTGCTTCACGCTAAAAATAGATGTGGCGGTGGTACTTCGCCGGTCGAACTACATTGGTTCTACCACCTGGCAAAACACTATTAAACACTACTATTATTAAAAGAGAAGTGAGGCAAGGCAAAAGGCAAAAGTGAAATGAGGAAAGGCAAAAGAGAAGTTAGGTGTTGTTGCCTAAATATTTACATCCAACTGAACACTTTTAAGTACTAATAACATGTTTATTTATATTCCAGTCACCCTTAAAGTTTACACCTTGCACTCAGAAGAATGCTTCAGGTTGGCATATTCCATATGAGAAAAAAGTGGAAACAAGTAGTAATTACTTCAACAATGGAGACCCTGATTGTTCAGCTTGGCTCTGCTTGAAAGATAACAGTAGATAGTTATACTATATTATAGTTATGTTAGTTGAAAGTTAAAAGTTTATGATTAAGTAATGAGTTTTTGATAATAAACGATATAAATGTATTAAACATTATGTTTCATTTCTTATAAGTATCTCCTTGTTTTTCAATCAATATTGGGACAAAATATTAATGAGAATTTCAAATTACTTATTGAAATAATAAATATATAGGCTAGGTACAGAAATTATTCTCTAATAACTTATTATTTATAGCATTTATAGCTTACCTTATTATCTACTGTCGGATATTTCAATCATGCAATTTGCATAAAATATAATACATAGAATGTGTGAACTCTAAACAGGCATGAAACTTGTTGGTGACACCTAAAAAATAAAATATACGTTATTTTTAATTTTTGATTGGATACATCTATTTATTTTGTTCGTCGCTTTGTTTTGACGTATGTTCGCAACCAACGAAATGTTTAATTTGGATTGATTTTGTTTAAATTATAAAGTGTATTTATTACAAACAAAAACATGCCTAAGTCAGGAAAATCTCGAATGGAACAGACTCCATCTGAAATGGATAGACGTAAAGGGTCAAAAACTAACCTCCAGACTAAATCCGAGCAGAATGTTAAAATATTGAAATCGGCAGATGCCGGTAAGTAGATAAAATATTTTGGGCCAATCTTACGTTAGTATGGGGCTTCTATACACAATTTGAAGCATTTGGATAAAACAATAATCCAATCGCTATGATTTGTTCTGTTTGAGACCATGAAAGTGTTAATCTTTTTTTTGTAGTCCAAGTGGTTACTGTCGCCCATGGATATCTGTAAGCTACTTCAGATAGAACAGGGAACATCTATCTGAAATCGATCATAGATACGTTGCTACTCCCGAGGAATGAGATGGTTGCCTCATATATAAGTGAGCCGGCAACCACATCCTTCCAACGAAACGCAAGAACTGCTTCACGCTAGAAATAGGTGTGGCGGTGGTACCCCTCGTCGAACTACACTTGTTCTATCACCAGATGAATCTTGTACATTGGTGAGTGTTCCGAGGAACTCTTTGATTTGGTGCCTACGTAACCCTACTTTCATTGCACTACTCGATGAAGGATGAAGTTCCATCCATATCAAGAGGACTGCCAAGAGGCAGTCCTTTACGGTTCGATTTGCGCACTCTTTTCTGTCGCGAACGTGCATGATGTGGAATGAGCTCCCACTTAAGGTATTCCCTGGCCGCTAGATATGGGGCTCTTTAAGAATGGTGCAAAAAGAGCTCTACTTCGAAGCCAGCAATGCCTTAGCGACTCCTCTGGTGTTGCAAATGTCTGTTGCAAAAGTTTTTTGTCTTTGATTTTAAGATTATTTTTACGGTTCAATTGCATGTATTTCAATTTTCAACACATGCATGTTACATAAACTGTCGATTTTTAAAATACATCTTAATTATATCGCGTGCATTTTTTATTTGGATTACCATAACTAAGTATTTATATAGAAGGTTGTGTTAAAAAGTATTTTATTGAATTAAGATATATTTATTAGTATACTAATAGTTCATATAAATTCAAGGAGAGATCACAATGAAGAAAGTGTCATCCCGAATGCGTCGGAACATGGAAAGGGTGGAAATGCTCGCTCGTCCAACAGCGCGCCGCTTGCGTTCACTTTGGGATGAAAAGTGCGCGATACTGCCGCGGGAGAGAAGAGATAAGATCAAGAGTGCTCTAGAAGAAGATTATTTTCTCAGTCCCGAGTACATAGAACATTTATTAATAGAGTTTATCTTGCTACATCAACCTGGTGTTAGAAATTTAGGGTGTCTGCTACATACTTGTAGTGAACTACTGTTGAAGAAAGATTAAAAAACAATATAAACTATAATAAAATGCAAAATACGTAACAAAGTTTGATTTATTTTATTCAGTTATTTGTTTTGAATAACTTTAGTGGGTGAATAATACTAGAGCTAAATATAATAACGAAAACGAGCCCGACCTCAATATTGCTGCACTTCACTTTTGTCTCTGAGCAATCGGGCCCTGCGTTTACAAGTGCCGATGGCCCTGAGATGTGCCCTGTTGTAATTATAAAACAAGTATATCTGAGACGATAGTGTCGAAGTCATACCACAAAGAACTACCTCTAAAAACACGTAAGGTTTCATCGCAATATACATATTTTAATAATAATTTTGTTACATAGGCAAACAGAGCAATATTTTCAAGCACTGAGCGAATCATCGAAGCGCTGGTCTGGTCCAGGGGGGATGGTGAGTCGCAAGGAGCAAGTGGAGAAATCTCGAGAGTTACGTCAGCGGCAGAAGTGGCTTGTCAACTTTAGTGCACAGGTTTTTAAAGTTTATACGGGAGGTTTTGGTGTAGATGTATCGTAAATGGGATCTGAGTAGCATTTTAAACCATTACTCTCTATTTTTTATTGAAATTAACTTAGCCTGGTGAAGTTAGAAAGTGCCTAAAGGCCAACAAAGAAAAAGAACAACTGTTCATTTAAAACAATTGTATATCAAGTATGTACATGTAGTATGGTGGGTATGTTCAGTTAGTCATTTGACCAATTTGTATAGACATAATAGGTATAGTTTGCTTCACTGTCGGGTATAGGATTTTCATTCGGGGATGCTTGACCAATGGCAGGCAGTTTGATGACGATAAAAAAAGGTCTTTCAATTTTTTTTATAACTATGTAATAGCAAACGAGCAAACAGCCCACCTGATGGTAAGTGGTTACTGCCGCCCATGGACATTTGTAAGCAACCTCATATAGAACAGGGGTTCTATCGGAAGTCGACCACAGATGCGTTGCTACTCCCGAGTACTGAGATGATCGCCTCATATAAAAGTGAGCAAATTATCAATTATGAAGATGCTGTGCTTAGTCTAGCAGTAGTATGCTTTGTGATATTAAATACCTATGTATAGATAAAGGACTGAAAGAATAATGCACAGATACCTGTCTTCTTATACATTCTTATATTGTGTACAATATTGTTGTATTATAAAGTCATAGGTATATGATAATATAAACGACAAAAGCTCTGCAAAAATATTTTCGATATTGTATATCTACCTAATGGTAAAACATAGTATCTTACTATTCGATCAATTTCAGGTGGCGTATAGAATGTGCGATTACATAGCTAAAGGTCAGAAGGAAATGTTGGTTTCAAATAGACTAAGGAGCATCGCAGACGTTGTATTGGAAAGAGTTGCTGAAATATTAGGTTATTATTAAAAATAATTTAAAATGGTCGAGTTACATATTTGAACACGTAATTTAGGTAGTGTACCTAATAATGTACCCATTTAGTAAGATTGAAGATATTTTAAATATTAGTAAAAGTCCTACTACTAACGTTGAGAATCAGTTTTATCAGAAATATGGAGCAAAATATAAAATTGCACGCGAAAAATTATATGAATCATTTTTGTTCATTATCAACGTAATCATTCAGCGGTATGATTAAAAGTCGTGGTTTAACTCCGGAGTCACCTTCATCACATCAATTTGTAACCTATAACAGATAATAGGTACCTTTAAGAATCAATTCTAAACCTAGTCCTCACGGGTAGCTTAGAAATGCCAATTTGAGATGATCTAGGTGTCTATGAGTTGTTGTTGTCATTTACTATCAGGTCGTCAATAGCAAAACCAGGAGCTTTTATTTGTTAAGTTGATGAATAAGTTGGCGACTATAAGGGACTCATCCACTGGTTCCACCCCTGATCGTTTGTTACTATAATATAAAATGTACTATCGTAAATAATGTAGATTTATATTATTTAACCGTAGGTGAACCAAAACCATCTCGGACACACCCGGGCCGTCTTCCACGATTCATGGTGGCGATATCTGACCGTATCGCAGTATGGATCGAGAACGCGGTGTACCGAGCTGATGCTTTTGAACCAAGGGAGTCCAGCGTAGACGAGCACATACGACTAGATTCCGAAAAACCCATTTGTTAAAGGTAAACTAAATGAAGATTGAAGGTTAATTAAGAATTAGACTAAGAATTAGATTGAAGTAGCAAACGAGCATGTTGTACACCTGATGGTAAGATGTTACTGCCACCATTGGACATCTGAAAACAACTTCATATGGAACAGGGGTTCTATCTGAAGTCGATTACAGATGGGTTGCTACTCCCGAGAACTGTGATAGTCATCTCATATATAAGTGAGGAGGCAACCACACCCTTCTAACGAAACGCAAGAACTGCTTCAAGGTAGATATAGGTATGGGTGGTACCTGCCCTGTCGAACTACACTGGTTCTACCACTCATGAAAGGCACTCATGGCAGGCATAAATTAATAAAAACCAACTAACCAAGTATTTACCACAAGACAACGAGAAATCGACCAATCAGCTACTAAAACAAAATAACTATACAAATGTTTTATATGCATATAAAACAGTACTCACCTATATAACTTGTTATAATTCCTAGATGATTAACATCACTTGAAGGTGGACGGCAATATTTTAATATTTAATTGTTGGTATGAAATAAGACAGATATGAATTATGTAGGTAGCTATGTGTCTTTTGTTAACATTATTTCATTTCAACCTATAACTTAGTTATTAAGAGAATTTATCCTGTGTAGATAAAAATTTATTATTCTTCTGTTGTTATTATTACTTTACTATATTACTATTAATTATTCTATGTATATTACATTCTATTAAATGGCGCCTGTAGATAGGCAGTTAGGCAACTCTACCTCCCTCTATTTCATTATAAGTACGAAATGTACATCTGTCATATATTATTATAATTATGAATAACTTTAAATAATAAATAATTGGTTTTGACTAAATAAAATATACAATAAATCCTTAGACCATTTTAAACAATACTTTAAAAGGACAAATTGCTTGATAAACAAAAGAAAAAAATGTAACATTGTGTTAGTTATCTATAGTCTGTATTATTTCGTTATCTACTTCGGATTAAATATATATTCGACTACGTCATTTATAAAACAAACAATTATAGGTGATATAAAATTACCTTATTTTATTTTAATTGACGTTATGCATGTCATAAGAGTGCAGGAACTTGTAGAATGATTAAAATATGAGGAACGCCTACGTTTCATTCCAGTTTAAGATAAGGTAGGCATAGAATTACCTTATTACTTACATTGTAAACAAAGACAAGTATGTCAATGTCTAGATCTTGTTTTTATCGGTAACACTAAACTTGTTAAGTGTTTGTTAAAATATTCACGTTTGGGTAATACTTAATTTTGACAGAGAATAAGGTTTATACTTGGAATGTTTAATAACAAAATTTTGCTCAGAATAAAAAATGATTCTCCTTAATTATTTCTAATTTCTTAGTTAATAAAATTTAACCAAACTAATTTTCACTGGTGATTATTTTTGATAATAATAATCTGTTTAGATTGTGTAATTAACGTTATACCCCAAGGTGTAGGTAGGTATAGCCAGCGGAAGGACGAATCAAATTTGAATTTAATATACTCTTTCAATTGCATAGAGACATCCGAGCATATGTGTGAGATGTACCTAATTAGCGTTTTAATAATTGTAATGTGTTTTAGTTGTCCATTTTTACAGTTTATGTGACATTTTCTTATCCTATTATAGAAAAAAATGTACATTTTTATTCTATCCTATATTTATCTTGATACTTTATAAATTAATGCCCTCCCTGACCTATTTTCTAACAATATGGCCATTGCCTGGTAAAAATGGTACCGTGTATTAGTGCGTTTATTGTAGGCCTAAGAGACTATAAAACAGTATCATAAAAAAATGCGTCTAAGTTCCTCGGGAAAAGGAGGTGTATCTTTGATGATTCTTTGTTGCGACGTTAAAAGTTTGTCTCGTGGCTCACAGAGTCACTTAAAATCACTTCCATTTCGAAGTCCTAAAACCAGTCACACAATAGTTAGGTATATATATGCATCTACATATTATACAAAATTATATAACTGTAACAAAAGAATAAGAGCTTTCAGCCTACAAAGTAATACAACTGATTTACAAAAGTCACAAGTTCATTAGCAAACATCGATACAAGAGTTCTATATTCTTAATCTCTTTATCATTCCAAAAGTAGGTTGTCGCACCAATATCGCTTGCAAATGCAAACATCTGTTGCAGTCATCGCGGGCTGATCTAATAAATTATAATTGTTTAACCATATCTGTACTAGGCGGTGGTGCAAAACGTGTTCGTATTTTTTCCTTGCAATCAGGTATTTTCATTAGACATTCAGATGTGGTGTGACCTTAGGTGGTGCTAAGGGATACCTACATCTAGTACTTGTTGTCGACCTTCTGGGGCCCTATATAACGTGGCTGTCTTCCGCAGATCAGCATAGTTTGCACTTAGAAGGCATCAAAGCAGTTCTAGTGAGATCTACTCAAACCCACTGCCATCAAAATGAAATTCCTCGTACGTATAAACTTTTAATTGTTTGAAATTTAAAAATATTACTTAAAATAATTTTATACATTTTATAATACAAATTATTATCAAAACGGCAATTTTTGAGTTTAAAATATAAAAAAATGGTAAAAATAATTCATTCTAAAAATATACAAAGTTGCAAAAAGACCCGTACATAGTATTATGGTAATTTGTCATTATATAGATAGCAACCATATCTCGTATTAAAGCAAAATTTTCGCGAATTGCGAAAACGTATTATGCAAACGTTTCGCAATAAGTTTCAAATTGTAGGTGCTATATTAAAATATTCACTTTCTGTTTGAAATAACTTTTTTAATGTAAGTAGAAGAGCAATAAATTTACATACTATTTCTAGTCATTACTCAAGACGCATAGCTCTATTAAACGCAAAATTATATTTATATACTTATTTTTAACGACGGTTTAATTAGATTCCCGAGGAGAAATCATTACATTACAGTGGCGTATTTACACATTCGTTAGTGGCGTGGCTGAAAATGAATTAGGCGCCACCCATTTACGAATTAATACTAAATTATACCGCCTGTACGACGTTCCTCTTACCCGCGCACGCTATGCCACTGGGCTTATTCTGAGACAAGATAGTATTCTATTTGCTGCCCCTAAAATCTGCTGCCCTAGTCTCCAGCCTACTCGGTCTTTTGGTAAATCTGCCACTGAGATTACAGTCCAAGTTGTTGCGACCGCACTAATTTTTATGTTATGTAGGTCCATGGAAATATAATTTAAAGATGGTTTAAATTAGAAATATATACATGTCTGTTGGTAATGTAGAGGCATTCAGAGCAGCGGTGCTTTATATGTTTTTTAAATACTTCTTATACAGATATAAAAGCGGTTACTTTAGAACAACACAACTTAAACTGATTTGTGGCATATCTAGTTCTTTTTTTAATGGTTCCCCATTGCGCGTGGACAGAAATTAAAAACACATTTAATTTCCCACAGAGCATAAAATAAAAAGTTATTTTTAACAATTATCTTAAACCAATGTTGGTAAATCATAATCACATCGCGGCGATAGCTTGGCGAAGCGTTCAGAAGCAACATCTTATGTTCATTTACGAGTATGGATAATTGTATAAAGAGACATTGCTGGGATCCATTATAATATTTTTGTGATCCAATATCGGGTAACTCACATGGAAAAGGTGCCGTATAAAATAAGATGTTCTTATTAATCAAAATTGTGCTTACCTGTGTCACTTAGCTAGTCTTTTTATATCAGTGCGTCGGCACTTACTACAATAGCAGTATGCAGTGCATATTTGATAAAGAGATAGCATAGGCAAAAATAAAGGGAAATGGATGAAATTAAATGAAAATCTCTTCCTTCTTTAAAGTCGATTAAACATTCCAGGTGTTCTTCGTCCTCTGCTTCATCGCCCTGACCGCGGCTGCTCCCCAGTTCGTCTGGCCCGGCTACGTGGGTCCGGCTCTCGGCGGGGTAAGTTGATATCAAGGGATCTTTTAATTTTCGTGGTGTTTCATTGTTCAACTACAAGTTATGTAGCAATGTACCTATAGTATGTTCCGTTCGTACTAAATTACCTTCCAGAGTCCAGTTTTAATGTAAAGGTACATTAATCTATTTTCAGCTCTTAGAGGTCAACTGCTCTACATATGCCTCTCATGAAAGATCCCATCCTCCCATACCAGAAAGTTGGGTATTTTCGTAGTCGTGGCTATTCGCTTTTCAGTAGGCCACGTCACGTAATGTCTATTTGTTTGTAGTGTTTACTCCTTAAGAATCGGTTTTTTGATATAAGGCGCCCGGTATGAGAATAATATAAGGAGTAAAATTAACTGAACGAATGACCTCATTACGTTTTTGGTGTGAGCAGTGCAGCTAGATAGTGGGTAGTGTGTCTCACTCTTACTGATGACAAAACAACATATAGTGGGGGTACGCTCTACGCACGATCTGGCTGCACTGGTTGTGAGTGTATTAAGACGTGTATAGAGTATGCTGCAAAGCGAATATATCTATATGTTATTGAGCTTGTTTATATAAATGTTATAAAATCTTAATTTAATATTGTTGCGCCTGTTTAAACAATCGTACTTAAGAAGTAAACTCCAGTAGTGCGTCGGAGCTGACAACACATTTTTTTTGTTTCCTGGGTAATCAAGAAGAAGAATGGTGCTATTTTGCACTGAAACTATTTATTAAATATCTATCACACATACAGCATTGTCATATCTTATTGCGTATTTTTTGTGCTATTATATATGAACACACTAATATAATAACATTTATTATATTTCTACATATTTATATTTCAGACCGTCGTAGCAGGCCCGACTGTCGTGAACGGCTTCGGCTACGGAGGACGATACATCGCGCCCTTCATATAGATGCTGGACACTTGACCGCACTCTGACACCGACCTTATAATCACAATATTGGCTTGTACCCCATGTCCGATAAATAAATGCTCAATATAAATAAATAAAAATGTTTTTTTTTTTGTATCACGATCCGGCCGACTTGCTCTACTTATTAGACGCGGCAAGGATTTAGTTCAGTTGTAAAAGAGCTGGCCTAAAATCGTTGTCATAGTGGAAATTTCATCAAATTCTGCTGTTTCCTATAATGCTAAAAAGTTGGGATTGTATCCAGAAATTGGTTACAAATGAATTCACCACATGTCGTAGAAAATGTTTATAAAATTGGCATGAATTAATTTTATTATTGTAACCATTTACCTGTCTCTTGTATTTCAAATTTAGTTCAATAAAAGTTCCTAGACGTTTCTATATAAACGGTTAGAGCAGGCTGACGAAACGAAACTATCAAAACTGGTCCATTGATATGCGATTGAAGCGTGATCTTTGCTTCCAAATATCTACTAATAGAGAAAGTATTTTATGGCAGAAATGTTTCGTAGTCGAGACGTCGCGTTTAAAGAATAAAATTATCATAAAGAACAAGTTGACATAATATTTGTGATTATAATCTTATATAATTATCGATCGTGTCATTTTAATTTGATGATTGGAATGGATGAATCGTTCGGGCGTGGTTAGATATTGCTGGTTATTTTTACAGGGAATACTGAAGAGTAAGAGGAACACTATGAAGATGTAATATTGTAATACGCTATAAAATTAGATATTCGAAAAATCGTCTTTAACCAATTCTTTTCAAATTTCAACGTCTTTTTCAGTAATGGCGGTTCCACCAATGTCAATGTTCGCATTTCTCCTTTCCTCTCTCCAGGAGATGGGGTTGTCCCTACGCCCGCCTCACCTCACGTCGTTAAGCATTTCACCACTGCTCTATAGGTAATATGTGAGAGAGTAGTCTTGTCTTAGAATCATTTATTGCATCATGGTCTAACAAGGTAAACTTTTAAGTACGGCAACATTTTCACAATTATGTTCGATATATGTATGTATATCCGGGTAGCGAAGTAACGTATCTACTGTGCGCAGGGGCAAATCGTGACTTTGTGGGGCCCTAGGCAAAAACTAGTCGGAGGGTCCTTTTCTCTATGGTGATGTAGTGTAAAGGTACTTATCAGATAAAAACCCGGATTATATATATTTTTTGCGTTACGTTTATTAGCTCTGGGCTGAATAACTTGATCCGCCCCTGACTGTGCGTGCGTAACGTGCTTGATGATTATTTCTTTTCCTAAAAATGACTTCGAATAACCCAGCAACGGTCATCCGTCCATTCGTCAGTCCTTTGAAGGCCTGAAGCCTCGTTATCCGCTTTTGATCTTTAGTTGCCTAATGCAACAACCACAGGAAGAGAGAGAGAGAGAGTAGTGTTTTTCAAGATCACATGACACACGGCAGTAATATTCAGCTCGGCCGTAATTACAATCAGTTACAAATCAATCAATAAATATGGTTACAAATCAGGGTAAACGGCCATTTCATAAATACAAACTTTAAAAATTGCAAAACAATATTACTAAAAAATATCGTGTGATTGAAACCGTGAAAGAAATTCACATCTTGTGACTACGAAATGTTTATCGAGTGCGCTAAATTATTTGATCTCGATCGTGATTGTCCGCCTGTGGATTAGCTGTTAGGTCACTCAGATACAATGAACTGAATAACATTATGTAAGTTCATCATAAGACAGAACAATAATATCACTACTAACCTATAAATGCGCTTTATAATGTTTAATTAAGTAAATCTTTAATATACACATAGTGTATACATGGGACATTCAATGCCAAATCGACCACTTTTGACCCCGACCGTTTTTGATTTGATTGAAAGTTTCCCATCCTCTTCTACCCTGTGAGAAACGTCTCTCATAATTTTTTCAATTTTATTTGTAACCTAAAAAAAAATCCAAAATTATTGTTATCATATATACTTTTTGGAAAAAAATATTTAAAAAAAATATACATTCATCTTCATTTTTTTTTTAATTTCGGCAAAAATTGGTGTCTATGGGTGGCAGTAACCACTTACCATCATGTGGGCTGCATGCTCGTTTGTTAGGTACTTCATTTTTATAAAAAAATTCCACGAGCAGAGAATGGAATGCTATATGGATGGCCATGGTCATGGGTTATGGATGGTCGGTGTGGTCTTCCACAAACTGTTGCTCAAAAGTTGCGCTATTCAATCCAATTCTATGACGACCAGCGTGGCGGAGCTGATACTGGTCTGACGCGCAGTGGGAACCGGGTTCGATTCCCGGCCAGATAGATATCTAAATGAGGAATTTAGGCTCTGTTCTGGGTCTGGGTTTTTGTGTCTATGGCACCCATGACACAGGAGAAAATCCTAGTGTAGCGAGTCGAAAGCGTAAAGCGTAATCCGATCCGTGGGAGAGGTATGCGGGTATAACATATATGTACGTAAATATTAAAACATTTTGCCGCATTTAACTCATCTGTACAAGCGAGGAAGGAGCATAAATGGATGCAATTTGATCTAAAAATGGAATGATTCACGTTCACATAACAGCGCGGCGATTCCAAGTGATAGTAAAAGTGAGACGGGCACAAAGAGAGTAAAACCTGCAGCGAAAAATAAACAACGGTTCCGTATATTTGGAAATATATTAATTAAAGTATGATTAATAAATTGATTTATTCATTTTCATTTAAATTCCTTTAGATAATGTAACGTACTTAATGTATTCAATGTATTTTTTTGTGATATTGATTATTGTATTAATACGAAATATCAAACAGCGTGAAATTATACGGTATTCTGACCTCCTACAAGAAACTATTTGTAATGTTACAGGACTATCTCTAATATGTCCCGTTTTTTTTAAGTCTTATTAGTGGGTTATAAGTAAGGAGATCAAACCTTTGTTCTTCATAACGTTCTTAAAAATACAGAAGTGGGCCTTAAGCGACTGATGACTGGACTTTTTTGGAAACTATCCGTGCCCTTTATTGAGGTAATCATGTAGATGCACTGCAGTTTAAGATATGAGCGTGACGTGAAACATTACAAGAATAAATAACTTCACCGTGTCGTTCCATTTTTATGTTATATTTGAAACAAGGTAGTGATTTACTTAAAAAATGTATTTGAGCATTAGTTCTACAGTACCTATACGTCTGGATATCTATACTATAGGAGATTTACTATAACACCTAAAGAACCACAGGTAATAAAAAAATGCCTAAGAGTGCCGCGGAACTGCTGACATAATAACACTGGAAGCGCGTTCACTTTGCCTCTTTCAAAGTGATCGATACAATTTAAATGTGTATTCAGTTGAAATTATTATGTCACGAATTCCATTTTAATTCTTTATATTGCGTAATGTTTATTTGATCTTTAAGTGCATTCTGATTCAATAAAAATTAAAAGATACTCTGAAGAATTCATAAAACTTTGATGTTAATAGTGTTGAATATTGACAATGGTTGCAAGGAAGAATTTATATAAATGCAAATAAAACAAAAAATCAGTTACAATAGAGCTTAGTTGTTTATGATTATGCGTATTTACCCATCAAGAGAGAATCTATTTAAGTAATGAAAGTCTTCTAATATATTGTATGCGATAAGTTTGCTTAATCATTTATGTTTATTTAAGCCTATTGTTTTATCCGTATACAAGATAACACACCACTTATTAATAATAACATTGTTACCTACCGCTAATAGTGCAAACTAGTAACTACACATACAAAGTGATACATATTTTCTATCGTATTTTCTATCGTATTATAGATACTATATTATGGTAATATAAGTCCAACAAGTGTCTAAATATCAGTTTTCCACGCATTACTGTGTTCATGGAAAAACTTATATTTTAGTTGATTTTCAATAACAAATTCGATTATTTAGGTTGCATTCATCTCTGCATTCCTACTATAAAAATTACTACTACATACTACTACACTACATACTACATACTACTACTATAAAAATTAGTACCTACTACATGCTATAAGAAAGTAAAGGTGTTAGAGCTCATTGTGGTTGGACTCTGACACCTATATCCCATTGGCGGCAGAGACCGGCAGAGGGAGATGGAAAGCATGCTCGAATATTACATCTATATTATGAAAAAAAAAATGAAATGATAACAATTTTTATCGATCCCATCTATTTAACAATCTAGTTATGTAATGTTATTTGTTACCAATAACAGTGCATTGGGAACGGGTAAAATGAGAGAGACGCGTTGGAAAGGTGTATCAGAGTAGTGTTACTTAATCAATTGATTACGGTGTTTCAAATGGCAATTAAAGTATGGATTCCGGAACATAATAAGTAATATGAACGTGCTGACTGAAGAAGAGATAGCATTACAGGGGCTGTAGTTTACTTAAATGTCATTCGATTTAATTTCATTCTGTATGAGACTGTGTTTTGATTTTTTATTAGCATGTTATGGAAGCAGTACATTGGCTTCGGAGAATACTTTGAGCTTCGATTATGGGGGTACCGTATTTGTTCCAGTTTTACAGAAGCAGTGTCTGCCTTACTAAGTTTTGACTTGGATCGGTTAGGCGGTCTGTAGGTGTGGAGCTTAGCATCTTTTTGAATGTAACTTAGATATAATATGGAGTATATGGATATGGTATATGGTATATTTTTATTTGTTTGCAAATAGAAATAGAAAAGAGGGTCCCTTCTCTTTGATGCTAACGAAGGCATGATTTTTTCATAATAATATGAATATCAAATGAAGGAAATACATACACTTAAAATACGTTTTGTTTTACTGTTTTGTCTCAAACTTCTAAAGTCGGTAAATTAAGTCAATTATTATAAAATAAAAAACAGACTGCTTAAATAACTAAAAAGTTAAAAAAAGGACTGAAAGCTGTAAGGTCCTTTGTTTTTATTTAAATTTATTTGATACATAGGTAAAAATGTTTTTTTTTTTAATTGAATTGATGATATTAAGTTACGGTACATTGGTTAACTGTTCGTTCATCAAATTGCTTAAATGTTTACTAAGAAATAAATGTTTACGTTAATCGATTGCTATTTCACATCTTTGTAATCGATACGGTTAAGTGTAAAAGGTCATAACAGTAAAAGAACTACATACACACAAAAATCCTACTAGTTGTATAAACAGTTACTGCCTGCCTGCAATTTACGACCTGCGTGGCCCAGCGGTTACCATACCGGTCTGACGCGCAGTGGGTCCCGGGTTCGATTCCCGGCCAGACAGAAATATGAATGATGAGT
>DWNE01003634.1:0-16383 GCA_018249875.1 Cecropterus toxeus
GGGGGGAGGGAGGGGCAGAAAATTAAAAAAACACCTCACGTAATTTATGGACGCCCCCTAATCTTGTAAATCTAGTTCGATTTTAGTGAAGAAATAGTGACGTGTTTTGTACATTTAGAAATGTTACAACTTATATTGTACAAGCGCTGATTTTAGGATTCCGTAGCCAAGACGTCAAAACGGTACCCCATCACTAATGCTCCGCTGTCCGTTTCTCCGTCTGGCCGTCTGTCCGCCTGTCTGTCTGTTTGTTTGTCACCACGCTGTATCTCATTAAACTTAATGGCTAGGCAGTTGAAATTTTCACAGATGATGTACATATTTCTGTTGCCGCTCTAACAACAAAATACAAAAAACAGAATAAGATAAATATTTAAGTGAGACTCCCATACAACAAACGTGATCGTTCTGCCGTTTTTAACAGATAATGGTACGGAACCCTTCATGCACGAGTCCGACTCGCTCTTGGCTGACTTTTATATGTGTATCTTCAGGGCCGTCTTAGACTATGTCGGGCCCTTGGGCAAACAAGAATTTAGGGCCCTTTTAGAATGAAAAGAAATCAAAAAAATTGAGTTGGCAAAACAAAAAAACGATAATATCTAACCAAAACAAAACCGAAAATATCAAACTTGACGAACAAAAAAAACGACAATATCTAACTTAACGACCAAAAAAAACACAATATGTAACTTGATTGCCACATATTGTTTTGGCGCCCCCCAAATCTTTGTGAGAGAAATAGTTCGTCATTCGGGGTCCTGTGAGGATGGGGGCCCTGGGCACTATCCCCGTGTACCCTTATAGTAAAGACGGTATTGTATATTTTACGTTTGTGTGTGTGTATTTTAGATTTAGATCTATATTTACTAATGTAGCTACCTCAATCACTATACCAGCGGCTTTTTCTATATGTAAGTCTATAATACTAACTAGGCCCAAAGTCATCTATCTTTATTTTATTTTATTTATATATATACAATTATACACATCTTTATTTTAAAATATATAATTCAATTTTAGTTATTCAACGTCTTCTCTTGGCTTCTAAAACCATCACCACCAGAACAGAGGTTAAGTTACACACACGTTTCCACTCTTGAAAATCAAATAAAACTTTTCAACAAAAAATAGAAACCGACTTCAGTGTCACCAAAAAGCAAAAAAATAATTTAAATATATGTTGGTTTCTTACATACACGGTACATAGTACATAGTCCCGAAGTCGGCGCTCAACCTATTTTGTTAGATTACAACGACGAATCTACGTTTTACAAGTATATGAGCGCCGACTTCAGAACAATGTACTATGTACTGTGTATGTAAGAAACCTTCCTTTTGGAAGTCGGTTAAAAAGTCGCCTTAGATGTTTGTGAGCCTTCAGTTTAAGTAAACATTTATGACATCACATGATCAGGATCTATACATTTTTTAAAGTTTATAATATACGTCTTTAATATAATGTACACAGTGTGGTTACGGAGATGATATTATCAGAGGCATTCCTACTTAGTCCTTAGGGGTAGAAACTCGCATCTAAATTCAATATTCAGACGTACCGGAGATTGAATCTGAAACCCTTTCGAATAAAGAGCTCAAATGTAGCTCTTTATTACTTTCCAACATGGATCTACTTAATATTACGTAGAAAATACAATGTGGTATTACAAAAGTTTAAGACTCGCTTACCGGATTTATTACCGGATCTTCTTAGTAAAGGTTAAGTCCTGGTCCAGTAATAAATTACGTAGAAATATTGCGAAGTTTATGTACAACGGTAAAATAAAAGAACTCAAATATATGTGACTTATAATGTGAAAGCAGGTAATGAGGATACAGTGGCCACTGCCACCCATGGACATCTGTAAGTAAGTGTGTCGTCAACCCATTGTTGTCCCACTGCTGGGCACGGGTGAGGACCCGTGCCCAGCAGTGGGACAAAGGCTGCCGTGCCGTGACAAAGGACCCGTGCCCAGCGGTGGGAAGGCTGACTTACATGTGAGAAGTCACATAATGAGAGAGTTACAGGCCATAGTCCACCGCGCTGGCCGAGTGCGAATTGGTAGATTTCACACACCTTTGAGAACTCTTATTTTTAGAGAACTCTCAGTTGTGCAATTTTCCTCACGATGTTTTCCTTCACCGTAAAGCAGTGATAAATAATTTCTTAAGTCTAATTTTTATAAGCAAGTGCATGTAAGTAATAAGTAGTAAGTGCATCATAGCTACATTGCTACTACTGAATATTAAAATGGTCGCCTCATATTTGTATATCCCGGCTTTTGCCGACAATCCGACCTTTCCACCGGAACGTAATTTTGCACGGTAAGACAGATAGATCTATTTTAATATCGGTATTACACAATTAAACAAATTAAGAGAAAGACAACAGAAAAAGAAAAAGAAAATATGGGTGGCCGTACTTCCCCGGTCGAACTATACGTCATACCAATATATCGTTCTCGTATAAAATGTATACTATCATATACTACGCTGATATCGAAGCAGATAGGATTGCAGGTCACTGAGCCAGCTACAAATCGACACGTCCGTTCCGACACGTTAGTTAAACAATTTCCAGTTCCCGGGCACGGCACGTGCCTCGCATTCGAGAGTTACTCAATTAGTTACCGGAAATGTACAGGGATCGTAATCGGAGCTTTTTTTGTCTATACAAGAGAGCGCTAAACATTTGTACATGTGTATTTTATGTTTAAAAATTATCAGAAATTTAAAAATATTTATCTCAATATCGCCATTTGTTACTATTTGTATTACTATCAAATGTTACAAGAGATCCAAAGCGAGAGAAGCGATGTAATATCTCTATTAAAATCAAAATCAGTTGTTTAGTCATATTTAAAGCAAGATACTTGAGCTATGTAAAAACAAATCATTAAAAAAAAGTGAAAAAAATATATTATACAAACAAAAAGACAACCCCGCTGAGTTTCTTGCCGGATCTTCTCAGTTGAGGTCGCGTTCCGATCCGGCGGTAGTGTAAGAAAATATTGTAATTGACAATTTGTAAGTACCCCTTTAGCAGCCATAATAAAATACGCTTTGTTAAAAATATTAAGTATATAAAAACGTACTACGCTAAAAGACTTACAGAGACGCATAACACAGCGAAACCTTAAAAATAGAGTCTCTTTTTCTTTTTAGCTACAGAATTCCAAAAATGCGCGATTTTTTTTACCACACAGCCCTTATTCAACTCCGCACCGCGCCTGACATTGCTCAAATACATATTGGTTAAGACACGCTGTAAAATTATTCATGCTTTCCTCACGTAATATATTATCATCACATGCATAAATAAACACATTTCCAGCGTGTGTGCAGCGAACATTCTCCATCACTCAATTAGAGCTCTGTATCCTCCAGCGAATATATCTCGTTAATGTAGTGTACAGTATGTGATATATGTTTAAAGGGTGACTTATTATGTATATTATTATTTTATAATAAATAATACATAAAATATATTATATTATAATACAAAAGGGAAATCAACCTGATGGTAAGTGGTAATCAGACATCTATATTCAACCCCAAATGGTATTATATTGCGGGTTTTATATTGCGAACTGCCTGAGTTAAGTGGCAACTGTTGGATCATTATCAACCCCAAAAGTGATAAAAGGTAAAAAGAGATAAGGAAAGACAATTATATGAAGTGTTCCAACTAAGTCTTCAAAAATAAACGCGGTTGTAGAAACCACGCTTTTTGTATCAAAGCCAATAAAATAGGGTATAAAACTCTATCTTATAAGGGGGTTCATTTTAATTGCCGATGAGCGACAGTTTTTACTTACCATCAGATGGAGAGCGTGCTAGTTTGTTACTCCTATATTATAAAAATATTTATTTTGTAATAATTTTAGTATTTAGTGATATAACGGCAGAAAATACATCATCTGTGAATATTTCAACTGTCAAGCTTTCACGGCTCATGAGAAACAGCCTGTTGACAGACAGATGAACAGACGGACAGCGGAGTCTTAGTAATAAGTTTTAAGCTTTTACCCGTTTCATACAGAACCAATAAAAAATATATATTTTAATTTTAATTATACGTTAAAAATGTGAATAAAATAAATATAACGAGTGAAGCCGCAAGAAAAATATTGTATGCTATAATCCCCTGAAATACAAAATTAGGGTATCAGCTTTTCAATCGATTACGCATTTGCCCCGAATCCAATGGAAAGTAAAGATTAATTTAAATTAATTTTGAGCTTTAATTTTATTGGTAACATTTCTGGAAAATGTAAAACAAACTAATTGCCAGATTAAATATGAACCTGAATAAGCGAAAATTCATTCAGTAAAATCAGACCTAATAATTTTGAAAGCTTCTCCACCGTACTCTAGAAAGAGGTAAAGGCTCGCTGTGAACAGATGGTTTCATTTCTATGGGTGAATATTTACAGAAATTTGAATAGGATTTCTTTTAGGTACCTGCAATCTAATATTTGAGTTAGAATTTCTATGAAATATAAAAATATTTTTGCTGCAAATGTAGATTAAATCTATCTGATACCAAAATGTCACTGCCGTGCAGTTCAACCTGTAATCAACCACGAAATTAGCGCATATAGCCTTTAAGCATGTATTTAATGATTTACAAAGTTAAGTAATGTCTTGCGTGGTCGAGGTAAAGATGGGTAATAGTGCCGAGTTCTTTGGGCTGAAGTTCCTTAGCACGGCTCTGGATGGATAAAAATATTAGAAATCGTCACGTAAGGAAAAAGCGTTACGTTATTTTTATGCCACTTATGTCTTTCTCTTTGTCTCTCTTTAAGTCTTTGATAATGTTGAGATTAGAGGAACGAGCATCGTGCGCTAGTTATATAACCTCACTGAACGCGTGGAAATTTAAAACGTTAAAACTTTATCGTTTTTATGGTATGTCTTACGTATGAGTGATACTGTCTCATTATTGCAATATTGCAACTTTTTTCCTGATGGGGTACTAAGAACCCATATTTATATTTTTTCCATTTTAAACCGACATCATACAACAATCCCTACTTGTTATTTACATATAAAATACCTGTTAAAACATTTCAAATTAAGTCTAAAGCACACAATCGTAACAATAGAATAATTTAAACGAAATTATTACCAATAACAAAGGCTGGCTACATATTCAAATCCTTTATCTACGGAGCAACAAACATTGTTTTCAACATCGCATCAAAGTGGGTCTCAAAGGCCCTTCAGATGAAAATTGAACGTTCATTTACACAGCATTTGGTATGTAAAGTGTTTTGAGGGTTGAGTGTCTAAGGGTAAGAACATACGTGCGACAGGATATCGCATCGTGACACGTTGCGACTTCGACCATACCAGATAACCAAATAATCCAGTTTAGCCCTCTAAGGTAGCAACGCCATCGTGACTCTTCGTAGTTCCCTACTCCATTTGCAGTTGATTAAAAATTAATAAAGATTATGTGCGGCAGTTGAACTGTCGTAATTTACCACCAAGTGCAACTGCATACTCGTTTGCTACTTCTATAATACTTCTATAAAAATGCAATATCGTGTTAAAAAATCACAACACGACGAAAAATGCAATACGTGGAAAAAACAATTGAAATCCTTTGACCGTAGTACTTTGCGTATGATCGTACCTTCCTTAAGGATCCCCTTAATACTAGCAAATGTAAAACACGTCCAAAACAGCATATATTTCCTCAAAACACAACATCAATTTTCATAACACCTGTTTGAATTTTAACGAAGTCGTATTCGAAACTTGGCGCCGTGTATGATACCATAATTCAATGTAGAGGCATATTATGTACGATAAATGTAACTTGTACGACCCGACATTTTATCGCTACACACGTCGCGTCGTGTAACGATGTCGTATCGTATAAATGAGCCCTAAACCTACGAGCGCTACAGCCAAATTAAACAGGCCCAATGGTAGCGATACTACGACACGTATTGTTTATTTATCGTCTACCCTTGTACCCCCAGTGGCTTTAACCATTGTAGTTTCGTTTTATGCTCACACCTAGCGATAAGGCAGACGGACTATATGATGGAAAGTCACCGTCGCCTATGGACATTTGGAAAAGGAAACTAACGTTTTTTTTATTTTATAATTTTGATGACTCGCGTGGCGCCGCGGTTACCATGCCGATCTGACACGCAGTGGATCCCGGGTTCGATCCCCGTCCAGTCAGAAAAATTGTCTTTGTGTTAATGGGACCCCCGACATTTTTGAATTTTTGAATAGTCCTACAAGGGCACTTAATTGTCAGTCACAATATTTTTCTTACACTCACAACAGTTCGGAACCCGATCTCAACTAAGATCCGACAATAAACTAACCGAGTCTTTTTACCAAAGCAGTCATCAATACTAGAGAGGGCGCCAATTTATGCCCAGTCATGCATGTTTTCCAAGATCTTCAAGTTATAGCAGTCCGGCAATAGCTCGAAAGTTTACGACACGTTTGTGACAGGAAATCTCGTCAAAGTTGCCGCAAGACTTAAAGTAATGATTTCTATATTTATATAGCTTTTTACTAGGTTTCACTGAGTTGTGACTACCGGCGACATACATAAAGTCATACAGACTTAGCCATGTGAATCGTTAAGTATTTTAGCGCAAACCTTTCCTCTCCGAAGGGAAGCTTAGTCCTCAGGGATAGACACGCATATGTGGTCGGGCTGAGATAGGATTGTAATTTTAAACAGGATCAATCAGTGATGTCTATGGGCAACAGTGCGTATTTACCATCAGTGGAACTATATGCTCGTTTACTATTTTAATAAAAAATAAAGTATGGAAAAAGGCCACTGTACAATAACAAGGCAGGGCCATTAAAGCAATTTTAAAAAGCGAGAGTCTGAATCCAAGCTGAACCCAAAAGGTCACTTTAAACGAAAATTTCCCTACAAAACAAATGTGGAAAATAAGAGCTAAAGTTTCCAAACGTTACTACCGTAACGTTCAATCTTGGGTACTTTGTTACATCTTAATTAAAACTCTTTAGTAAGCCCTCAAACTGTTTTGAATTATCAACAAGCTATACAATGAGCTTGAAACGAAAATTCAACGTTCATTTCGTTTCGTGAAAAGTAGCCAGACATGAATTAATTCTGGAACAAAACCTAAAGCAACAACCTAAAATAACTGAGCTCGGCTTATAATTTAAACGGCGCAGTTTGTGTTAACCGTGTGTCGTATCAACTAAACGAGGATAACCTTTTTCACATAATCGCTTATGAAGATATGACCTTTCACCAGGTAAAAATAGTGAAGTTCAACCGAGGTAGTACCATCACTACACTTATTTCTAGCGTAAAGCAATGCTTGCTTTTTGATGGTAGGGTGTGGTTGCCGGCTCACTTATATATGAGGCGACTATCTCCGTTCTTGGGAATAGCAACGCATCTGTGATCGACTTCCGATAGAATCCTTGTTCTATATGAAGTTGCTTACAGATGTGCATAGGCAGCAGTAACTACTTACCATCAGGTGGACTGCATGCTCCTTTGCTACTTCAACCTGAAAAAAAGGAAAAATGTAGCCACTACAGCCCATGGACATCTGTGACCAACTCAAGATCTGTGTCCGACGGGAAATAGGTCACAGATGCCTTTCCATTCTTGATGACGAGAAGTTAGAATGAGTCGGATAAGTATATCTCCCTTATCACGTGTTACGAACCACAACACCATAGCTTTTATTAGGCAGAAATAAGTATTCCATACCTCCGGATTGGAAACACAAGGCATTCTACCCCGTTAAATAAAATAATAATTATGTTCTTTTAAACAATACTCATGGTTGTGGAACCGGTAAGAAAGAAAGGTTAGAGGTATACTCGCTTATCGTTTATCGTTTGCACTACAACAGCGCCTTTAATATAGGAATAAGGAACGCGAAACGCCTTTGTCTGAACGTAAGGTTAAGACCTTACTTAATAAATCCCGGTATTGTTTCATAGGAATTACGAGTGGTTTGCGGTATACTCTTATAAAAGGGGTGAAGTTAGAAGATGTGCTTCGACTGCGCTACTTCTAATCCATCCATTTTTCTGTTATATTACTTTGCTTGCTGTTATATTACTTTTGCTTTGAATGGTATGATAAATTTATCCCTTCGTATTATAAAACATCGCCTGTCAGTGTGATTGTACGGTTATAAGTAGGTGCTAGAATCTTACGATTATTACCTAGACGATATAAAGTTCCACACATATGTGGAATCGAATACGCGTAATATATACTATAAAAAATATTAACAAGCATTTTAGAAATGCCATTTTATTTTGCGTATAGCGTTCAAAAAAATCTTTCATCTGATACCTATATTATGCCCTTTCAAGTCTGAAATCATATACCTGCTTCATATTAAAATACATTTTGGCAAAGGGAGATCTCCCGCCAGGCTAGGTGATCATGTCTGGGAAGCGGCCGTGCTCCGACAGTCTCTGTTCGGAACTTGTATATATGCGCGATGTTGAGAAAACTCCGATGGTGATTCCGAATTCGGTGACGTCATCTCTTGATGAGCAGCGGGAGGTCGCCACAACATCAATACCACGATAATGTCAGTATTTTACCCTCCTTCTGACGCATTCGGGTAAAAAAAACAGAGACAGTAAAGTATTAAGAATAGATAAAGTGTCAAAGAAATTGACATAATATGTATATACGTACAAACATATTCTAGAAACATTGCCCTCACTGTGATGCAGTCGAATTAAAAGGAGAACCTACCTGTAATATTTTCCATGAGTTTTAAATGCTAGATTAAACATTACATAATGGAGCTTATGTGTAGAAGACAGAAGAAGATTGAACTAAGTTACTTAAAGTTGCAAGTGATAAAATCACTGTTTGAACGCGCCTCCCGGGGGCAAATCTGTAGATTTTTGTTTGCAAGTATAATAAAACTTTACGAAAGTTGCCTACAAGTTTATCGCTCTGGCGGAAACTTTACAGATTTGCCAGACAGATAACGTTTGAAAATTTAATGTTGTATCGTAACTGTACCGTAGGTTTCATTTAAGAAATGTAAACACTTTTTGAAGTGATACTTCTTTAGATTCGATGAAACGAAAATGCGTTACGACAGCTGTTGTTAGCACTACCACTAGATTTGTACTCTTTTCTGTATCACGCTAACGATTTTACTTCGTAACTTGCATGAGACCTCGAGTAATAATTATCAAGTTTCACTTGTGCCGTGTGCAAATTACATACATATTGGTAACAAAATAGAAATTTAATATTATATTTAACCCTTTATATTTTTGTAAACTAACTGTAATATGAACCCTTCGTGGTCGTCTCCAAAGGTAGCGTTGGTCCACCAAGTGACCAATAGCAGCGTCTATCTGCACTTATACGAGACATTCCAACTTAGTCCTCAGGGAGAGTATCTGCGGGCGACCTCACGGGACTACAATTTCATCTGAGATCATGGACATCATGAGTGGCAGAAGCCACTTATCATCAGATGGACTGCATGCTCGTTTGTTACTTGAATTATAAAAGTAGTGAAATTGTTAAAAACATTAAAATAAAAAACCCCGACTGCTTAAAACGATGATGCATATATGAGCTTTTCTATCTATGTCTATTTACTAACTTTCATTTGATACCCATATTGTCTTTATATTAAAAAATATCGCCCCTCCCCCCCTTCTTCCTCCTTTCCCAGGCGTAATTTTTTAAAGGTATATAGCTATGCCTAGCCTATGTCACTATGCATACTGAGACGATTCTAATGATATATCATACGTCCCAATCCGTCAAGGCGTTTGTGCTGTAGCGCGGGGCAAAGAAGTGGATGTCCATTTCTTTGGAAAACATACATACATACATTAATACCTACATACATGCGCTCGAAAAACATTACCCTCCTTTTTTCGCAGTCGGATAAAAAATAAGTTTTTTCAAGCATTTTCCTGAGATAAAGAACTTTTGTATTCAAGTACATTTCTCGCAGATCTTTATCGGGTACAGGCTGTTGAAATGTCAGCAGGACGTGACTTGTGGCTGGGAGGTTCTCGGCTCGACTTGATTCGGTGACAATTTTATTTGAAAACGTGTCTGGAATAACACACTTAGAATAGACTGTTTTTTCGATTCATATTTTTGTAACGCCTTCCAGTACGTCTTCTTCCTTTGATTTTATATTGACAGATTATCATCACTCCATAGTATAAAACAAAGTCGCTGTCTGTCTGTACCTAAGTATCCTTAGATTAAAAAAAATAAGCAACCGAATTTGATGCGTTTTTTTCATAGAATAATTAAAGAGGAAGGTCTGTGTCTAATCCATGCATAATATAGTAGAGAAATACTGATAATTTTAACTGTTTCTAATGTTATATCGTAAATACACACATTGTCTAATGGCAAAAAGCTGTGAACGTTGTATATAAAGACATTGTATTATATATAAAGACAAGTAGTATTACAAGTAATATTGCACCCGTGCAAAGCCGAGGCGGATCGCTTGAAATGTTTAAAGAAGTTATTTTAATAGAAAAATCAGGTCTATTATGTAAAAACAACTTTAAATGTTACTACTCATTCGCAGTCCTCAAAACTATTGTACATATATATCCGATGAACAAGCGTAGGAAATAGCAAACTATTTTTATTATCTCAAAATACAATAACTGTACTATTATTATCTTTTTATCATTCTATCTCAATTCAATTTTTAAAACGTTTAAATTCAAATGATTAAAACACATAAATATAGACAGGATGTTGATATAAAAATCGAAGATAAAAACTGGAGGTATTTTTATTAAAAATATTCCATTTAAGTATCTCACTTAAGAGCACTATTAGTCTCGAAAATCAGGTTTCTTTATAAGCAAATAGTCTAAAATAAATGAGTAGGGAAACGCTGGCTTGTGTAGGCTATGCATTTAAATACCCTGTTTCACGCTCCATCTAGGAATGCTTGTTAAAGAATATGGCAAAAATCAACAAAAACACAATCTAAACTATTTTTATTTGTCAGTACTAAGTGAGCATGGATTCACATAGTAAGTGACAACGGCGCTCTTAAGATATCTATAATTAACTCAGGGTACAGATTATAGATACAAGGTACAGGTATCAGACTTCTATCTTAAGTCAGCCATAGAAGTTTTGCTTCTGCTTTGGATTAATTTAGGAATGATATGAAATATCGCTATTTTCGTTTAGGCCAAAGTACACTTAAAATTATCAGTTACATTTTTTTCTTAAAGCTGAAGAGTTCGTGTGTTTGGTTAAACGCGTTAATATCAGGAACTACTGGTTTGAATGAAAAATATACTTTTGTTAAATAGTCGTGTAGTGAAGTAGTATTGTCTGTTAAAGTAACTGGAGCTGTCTTTTATTGCTATGTAAAACAAATCGTTAAAAAAAGGGAAAAATAGAATATTATACAAACAAAAAAACAAACCCACTGAGTTTCTTGCCGGATCTTCTCAGTAGAGGCCGCGTTCCGATCCGGCGGTAGCGTAAGAAAATATTGTAGCTGACAATTTTTAAGTGCCCCCGTAGGAAGAAGGCTATACAACATCACGCTGTGTTTCTTTGTTTATTTTTTTGTAGTTGCGGGTAAAACCGCAAAGCACAGTTAGTTTATGGTTATGAAAATACCGTTTCAAATTCCATGATGTAACATCAATTCTACTGTAGAGTGTAGAAAAGTGTAGAAAATGCCTTGAAAATCAATTCATTTAAAACACTTTAAAACTACATTGCAAGCACTATAATTCTGTATATTATTTACTTTCTTTTTAAAAATCCTCTCACGAAAAGAATGTTGCAATTTTACCTCGTTAGCCAAACAGACCATTAAATGACCGGCGAATTCGTCTGTAGTTCTATAAAATACATAAAAAAATCACAATGACAGAGAAATGTTAAGCGGTCTGTATTTAGAAGTAATGTTCTTTGAAAACTATTGCTTTGTAAATTTTATAGTGTTAGAACTAATACGTACTGACATTTGAGGGATGAAATGTATTTACATAACCTTAGGTTATAGGACCCTGTATTTTTATTTGCATGCAAAGAAAAAGCAATAAAACATTTATAATTTATTTATTAATTTGGAAAATACATTGTTAATGATCAAACATAATTATTTGTATGTAAAATTACATGACATTAACAATACTAAATCGCTAATTCAAAATATTTCTTAAGATATTTTGAAAATTTGCATTATTCTTATGATGGTTGTTAAAGTATAATACACATTTGTATATTGTGAAAGTTACTCCTGCTATGGTGTGGAATTATTATTATCACCTTAAAAAATCCTTTAATTACGCTGCTTAGAAGCCTTTTACCTTAGAAGCTGGTGAAAAATAGAAAACAGAACCAAGAGAATTCTAATATTTAGCCTTTGAAGAATGGTTATCCATTTGAGCTGACAGTTAAAATAATAATTAATTATCATGAAACAAAAAACCCTACTATTTTGATTTTTACAAAATTAATGCTTTATAGAAGTTAATTAAACTGAAACAATTCCAATAATATGATATAATATGTCACAATCCACCAAGCCGTTTAGGCAGTAGCACATGTAAAGATTACCCTCCTAAAGGTAGATATAAATATGTGTAATCGTACTAAAATTCCTTAATTCGAAATAGACGAGCATTTGACGATACCAAATTAAAAGCCCTTATAACACAATAGCATTCATGAAATAGACGGCGTTTAAATGTAACGTATTTTCGTAGGTTACCTTCAAGGATTTCGAAAGAAAACATTTATCTCAAGTTCCAAAAAGATACATTACTAGAAAATACTCGTATATTTTATCTTGAAATCAATCAGTATTAGTTATCGTGTTTCTAAGAAAGAAAACCTATTCGTTAGCAAGAACACCGCCAGCGTACGTGCCTGGAGTACTTATACCTACATCAAATATATTGAACACAACACATATACTTACTTATGTCTTCACTGTTCGTCTGTCAATGTGAAAATGTTCGTCTGCAAAATAAGGTTAAATTATACATGATATGTATAGAAAGTAATTTGTTTCATTAATCACCATTCATCAGCAATTTAAAGTCCACTGCTGGACATAGGCCTCCCCTAATATTCGCCACTCCGACCGGTCCAGCGCCATCTGAATCCAGCGGTAGCCCGCCGTCCTCTTCAGGTCATCAGTCTACCTGGTCGGGGAGCGGCCTGTACTACAGACGTGGTCTCTCTTCGAGGATTATAAGGACTATTTGTTTAGATAAGTAAAACTAGTAATATCAACTACATATTAAAAACAATAAACCCGACCGCTTAAAACGAAAGTTTTGTTCAAAATAGTCAAGTAAAAGTATCGTGATATATATATATTTAGATCGGTCTATCTTTTATTTCATACCCATATTATCGTGATAGTAAAAAAAATCGCCCCTCCCCCTTTGTCTTCTCTTTCTAGGCGCCATTTTTTAAAATTATATAGTCTATGTGACTCTGCAAACTGAGTCAATTCGAAGGATATGTCATACGTCACAATCCGTCAAGCCGTTTGGGCTGTAGCGCGTTCCAAAGAAATAGATATAAATACAAACAAACATACATACATTCATATATACGCTCGAAAAACATTACCCTCCTAACTCAGTAGGGTCAAAAGGACCCGTGCGTAGCAGCAGGACAGTAATAGCTTGATGACGAGGACTACGGATTATATCTCCAAGCAAAGCCCTAAAACAAACGATCATGTTATATAACCATTATCTTATAGACCCTACACGAATCTAGGTGTCAGTACTTATAAGGGACCACGTAAACTAGATAGTAACAAAGATAGGGCCGACCAGTTCAGTATTCAACGATACTCAATACACCCTCTCAGTTTAATTCTCATATATAAAAGCAACACGTTTTTCCTGAAAGGGTCAGTTTACAGCCCTGTTTTATTGTTCAGAATATTCCGTCGGTCTAAGGTAAAATTCGGATTGACCGGAGTAGAATAGCAAATAAGGTTTTTTTGTATTCAATTATATTTTATGCAACACATACATTTCGTATAATATTATAAGAACATTTTTTAGTATTCTCGTAAGAAATATCAACAGTGTGAAGAGATTAATTATATTTTTTGTGCAGTTTATATCGAGAAAAAAATACTTGGAGAGCTCTATCTATCTGGAGCATATTCCAACATGCTGTATGAACAGAATAGAACAAAGGGTAGAACAATGTAACATCTTTGTAGACTTTTTTTTAAAAGTTCTTTCTACACTCATAGCCCCACACTAGGATTTTCTCCTGTGTCGTGGGTACCATAGACACACATAAATGACTACACAAACACCCAAACCCAGAACAGTGTATAAACTCATCATTCAGATGTCTGTTTGGCCGGGGATCGAACCCAGAACCCACTGCGTGTCAGACCGGTATGGTGATCGCTTAGCCACGCGGGTCACGTGGACTGCTTTAAAACTGTCCATGTTTCCAATAAGGTTTAACGACCGGTACTGACCGCTTGAAGTACCTACGAAATCGCTTTTAAATTTAGCAACTAGCGATCACCCATCCAAATCCCGACCGCGTCCGATGTTGCTTAACTTTGCTTTACTTTTTTTGAGAGTAAGATATAAGCTGTTCTTTGCGCGCTTACGAAGTGTTAAATTATTACGTTAAATGATTTTTATACCTATAATCCCTTAAAAGAAAAAATAAAAGAGCCGCAGAGCTCTGACAGCAACTTGGAGCAACGAGGGATGAAAAAACACCCGCAAATTAAATATTTAGTTCCCTTATTAATTTTATTGAGGAAAACGGTGAACAATAAAACCGTAACGAGCTTTGTTTGCTAATTTAGGTTTTAATTAACAAAGGCTACATTAATACGAGGTAATAAACGGGGCTCTGTCATTATATTTGTGTGGGTTGTGTAAAATGACGCATATTAGGTATACGTATTTCTGAATAAATGTCAATTCATATCTACTACGCAAACACCGCAAAGTAATGATAGCTTCATGGTTGAAACTTGGCCTCTTGTTCGAGAGTCTGACGTTCGATTCTACGCACGCATTCATGATTTTTCTAAAATGATGTTGCTTATTAGAAACAGAAAGTTATAATCACTGTTTTAGGATAAACGAAAAAAAATTGAGGATACTTATAAATATACCTGTGAGTTATTAAAAAAATGTTCTCAAATATATGAAGTCTACTGATTTGCACTTGTTCAGGACACCGGTGTCTTATAAATGTAAGTAAAGCATGGGATTAAATTTGAAAATTCATCCTTTAAGGAGACCCTATAAATAATAAAAACCTGAATGTAATTATATACCCTTAAAATAAATATCTAGTCTATATTTAAGTTCTCATAAATCAACTAGAAAGAACCTATTATCCATCACTGCCTAGGCACGCCAAAATGACTGTAATCCTACTCCCGAGCGAAATTAAAGTAAGTTAATGTTTTATTTCTTGAAACAGTAACATTTTTCATACGTCGCGTCTCTGAAAAAACTGAAAGGCTTTTCAGGCTCTGAAAAACTGGCCGTGGCGGGCGACAGGCGACAAGTTAGGCAGCTAAATAGAAAAAGTTGTCGCCTGGAGCTATCTATTTTTATCCGTTTGGGTTGATTTACAGGTCTGATATTTAACAAGCCAATTTTGATACTAATAGAGAGTAGTCGTTTTTTTAATAACGTAGCAGGAAAGATGCAGTGAAGTTGATATTTGGAAGTTAGCATTAAACTTAACTTAACTACACTCTCGTTTACTATTTCGCCTTATAAAAAAATATCTAAATATCTACAATAAAAACAAAACCAAAAAATATATATGTGCAAATAAATATAATATATTTTTTCGCAGCAACTGGATAAGCAACCTCATACATATATTGACGCCTATAAATTACTTTCTCCTTGAATCGTACTGCAATCGACGTCTATTGTACAAGCTCAATAACTTAGAACTTATTCATAATACGAGGCAATAACGCGAATATATTGACTCTTATCTCAATATTATTGTTATTCCATATAATAAAATACAAACAGTTCGATTCAACTACAAAGAGTCGTCTCGTTATTTCAGCGTAACAAAACGTTTTGTTAACGAGCTGAGTTTCCAACGCGCCCGGAATATGAAGTTATTTGTTTATTTTTGTTACGTTTGGTGATTTGTTATGTTTGATATTTTACTCGATATGTTTATATTGAACTCGATTAATAGCTACTTTGTTATGAATATGTTCGCGTAGATATAAATAAATTGAACTATCGTATTTATTAACCGACTTCGAAAAGGAGGTGGTTATATGTATGACTGTATGTATTTTTTATGTATTTTCACCGATTTCACCGCCGTTTCTGGACCGATTTTCAAAATAATTAACTCTA
>DWNE01003635.1:0-16383 GCA_018249875.1 Cecropterus toxeus
CATTTGCGATGTTATTCGATGATGTATTCAATGATTAAAAAATCGTGGAATAATATAAACGAGAACTAAGAATCATAAGTACATTATCAGAGACCATTAAATTTATCTATTTATGAATTGATCTTATATCAATGAAGTCTTTAATTGTATGTATATAAACATATAACATATAAACAAACTAAACATATAACCATAAATAATGGATCAAAATACAATTAAGTATTTTTTTAGGATTTTAAAAAGAAAAACATATTTATTCAAAAGTTAAAATGTATTTCTTGCAGTAATTAAAGTAGCATAATTATTAAAAATAAAGTTTAAAGCTAATAACAGACTTGTCTTACAATATAAAGTATTCTAATTATATATCATTATTATTAACAATGTGTTTGTATGTAAAATGGTAATATCGTGAATAACTACTAGAATTTGTTACTCAAAATTATAACTTAGTTACTTTTCCACGCGTATTTAAAAATATCATTCAAAAGATCATTTTAAGTACTCCAAGTGTCTAAAATTAAAGTCGTAAACCACGCATATTTAAGCAGCGTTACAATTGTTATTTAATTTCGAAAATTTTAGGAAATTATTAAAAAAACATCTAAAATATGTGTAGCCTCAAAAATTGCATTAATAGGTAACACAACCTTGTTATTGAGTATAGAACTTATTGTCGAATTTGCCACCCTAATCGTCTTTTCAACGTCCCTTTCTAAATAAGCTTTTGCCTAAATTACAAAGGCGAAATTAATGTTACTAGGCTTTTCATATCCATTTCAATATCAGCAATTCCGAAAAATCCATTTTATCAATACATCTTACGAAAAATTCTTTGACACTAGCAATTTTTAATAATAATCCTACGCATTTTATAAAGTAATATGAACACTCACTTAAAAATTATCTGAAATGCTTTATCTCTGAATGACACGTAGTAGCTACATTTAATAAAAATGCTAATATGAATCATCTATTTATAACGATGGTCTAGAAATATACTATTGTCAGATGTTTGAGCAATAAAAAGCACCACCCAATAAATAGCTGACAAAATTATCATTTAAAATACATTACTGTCTTAATAATAACATTGTATATAAAATACAATACTATCTTGTATATGTGATATGGCACAGATTCTATTACTTTAGGAATATTATCACAAAATATGTAATAACTCGCATGTACTTTAATAACTACCAGTCAATACGTATCTAGCTTAAGACAATTATAAAAATATGGGTAAAAAGCTGCAATTTTGAAGATGAATAAGTCACAACCTAGGCGTCATTATTTTTTGTATAAGATTGAAGTAAAAAACGAATTGGTAAGTGATCAATGCCAACAATGGACATTTGTAAACCACTTCATGTTCTATATGATAAGGAATTGATTTGTAGTCAATTACCGATGCGTTGAAACTTCCAAGGGCGATGATGGTCGCCTCATATAAATGTTATCTGATCTATTTTTGTGGAGAATACAACATTAAAATAGAGATTTCTGTCAGTCTTAATTTTCCATTTAAATAATTATTTCTGTATAACCCTTTTAAAAGTCTGTGTGCGCTATAGAAATACAAACTAAATGGTAAATGCTAATGTTTTGTCACAGTCAGAAATCACTTTGGATTACAAAATATCTAATTTGAACTTTTATCCTTACATACTAATGATTATACAGTAAAAACAATTATCAAAGCATATAAAAGTATATGTACAACATCAAAAAATAGATGAGTGTCATCTTTCAGAATACTGAATGTGTTATAGCCATTCCATTCTTGAAAACGAAATGAAAATTTCATATAAAAATGTAAATTAATATTGCAACCGAATAAATTTAGAGAGCACGTACTACATTACAAGAGAAAATAACTAATAAGACGGAATATTTGAGAACATTGTTAAACGTGTAAAAGATATGTCATTATAATTAAATGCGTCTTATACGAATCCTACGGTCAATCGAAACTAAATTTCACTTCCTCACGCGACGGGTCATTGTTAGCCGCGACAGCTTGGAGCCAATACCTACTAATTTGACTTTCGATCGAGGGCGTGCTTTCCTTACGTGCGGTGGCGCGGGCCTTCCTTTTGGCTTTGGTGTGTTTGGTGCGTCGTCTGCCGACTTTCGTTTTCATTTCTGCGATCTTGACGGACAGTTGGCTGTCGAGTGAGTTTCGTCGCGATTCCACGGAGACATGTCGTAGACTGATGCTGATTTGCGAGTCTTGGGAATTGCGACGGTCGGGCGTCGAGCTCAGCGAGTGATGTGTGTGCGCGGGCAGGACGAGCGCGTCGCGACGACGCACGAAGCGAGGTAAATTCGCTGCCCAAGACGAAGACAGCTCGCCGCTAAAATAAATATTATATTTCACTTTCATTTTACAGAATTATATAAAGCCGGAATAGGTGCCCATTAAAACCAGAATGTAGATGTGCAAACACTACTATGAAACATGATTATAAAAAAGAGATGGTAGATTCCTTCGTGGCTAGACTCCTGAGGCATTACCAGCTCTGTTTCTGCCTTATAACAGTAGTGCTGCCGCGTTATGGTTTAAAAAGTGTGGTTAACGAAGTTATACCTATTCAGTAGCAAATCATGTGTGACTGACCTAAGATTGGATTGGGGTTGATTATTACAGATTTTTATGGACAGCAGTGACCATTTAACATCAGGTTGTATGCATGATCGTTTGTAGAACTGCGCCGAGTACACGTTTATTGCTATATATTTGATTTATTTTGGAAAAAGTCCAAAATCGACTAGCTATAAATAGTAACAAAGTATAGTGCTTTAAAATTTTACGATTTTGAGGCAGTCTTCTGACCAGTTAACACTATTCAATAGCTTTTTCATATCGATTCGTACTTAAAACTATTTTCCTACTATTATTCAGTCATCACAAACCTCTCATGTTTCGCATCATCCGGACAGTCGATCGGCGAGGTGTGGTCTAGACACAGACCGACGGGATCCTGCCGGGAGCCGCCGAGGGAGATGGACAGACGGCCTCGTGCCGCGAACTCGTCCCGTCGGCGGTACGCGCGCGCTATCAGCTCGTGCTTGCGAGCTCGACGCGTCACCTCCGCCTCCACTGAGCAACCGCACTTTCTATGGAACGGTATGTGATTAGCGGGTTAAGTGCTAGAAGTAGGGGTTTAAAGATACATGACGTTACATTTAGATAACAAATATTTCCAAGAAGTTCACAGAAGAGGTCAAGCCAAGTAAGGATAAATGTTTAATTAAATGTTACGAACAAGTTATTAACTATATACTTATTTGAGACTAGACAGAATTGTTGCGCGATAGGCATTTTTGAATCCTAGGAAATGTAGTGTACATTGAAACAACATAATCATCCGAACTTTCTGCCATTTGTAAGTTCACTGTAGGCATGTTACAAGGCTTGTGAAGTAAAACGATCCGTTATCTTTTTTTAAGCTATGAAATGCGATTATGCCTAATCCTCATGTTTGTAAACATACACTGTAAACACTGCAAAAGTAAACCCTTAAAAAAAACAAATCAATCAATTTTATCACATAATTATATATCTTATTATTGTTTCTCTTCTAAATAACAACCTGCCGTAAATTTTCCGTCCAGGGTTGATGGTAGAGAATGCCATCAGGCATTAAGTTTGCCCTATTGTATATCTTAGTTTTATAGAGGTTCAATAAATAAATAAATAATGGATTTCATTACCTCGCCATATATCGCCTCCAGGCAGCAGCGGCGGCCGGAGTCCAGGTCCACGACGCCATCAATGCACCCGCCGCGAAGCAACAAAGCAAGCGGAGTTGCAATACCGAAACCGAGGGACGAACACCACTGGAACATTCTTTTTCACTCTCCTTTAGTGCTTCTAGGCGACATCTGGGGATCAAAAAAAAAACAAATATGGATTATATTTTAAAAATTTCATGTTTTACAGTTTTTATACAAATCCATTAATAACTGATGAAGAGAAACAAGAGTAATAGGAACTTAAATACTATAAAATGAAATAATTTGTGAAGCAATATAATGACAGTGCACAACATAAAAGATGTGAGAGAGCGCCCACAGATGATTGACAATAGACAACAATTCTTAACGCATGCGTCCATACTTCCAACAATAAGACTTGTTGTAACACGCTTCTTGGGCGCAAGTGCTTCATTTAATAAATAGTTTAATACGTATAAGGTCAGAAGTATATAGAAGTAAGACTTACATGATATTCCTTCACATGGCGTTCCGGAACTCATACACGTGACAGGTGAAGATGACGCAGATAAAGACCGCCACTAGAGCCGCGGTTAAAGAACACCGCGTTATAGTCTGACGAATCTATTTGGTCGCGCGGAGGGATATCACGCCCTTCTCTGACACTCGCACCGCTATTAATGAGAATACACCTAAAGCGAAGGATTATGGCGGATGAGGTATGTCGAATATGCCTGCTTCCGAATATCCCCTAGAAATACTTACATTATATTCTGTTTAAACGCCTTCTTCAACAGCTCAGCATTCCAGAACTCGTATACGTCACATGTGATAGTGACGTGCATATGGGGGAGTATAATATCAGAAGTACTCACATGATATTTCGTTTGAACGCCTCCTTCCACAGCTCGGCGTTTCGGAACTCATACACGTGGCAGGTGAAGGTGACGCAGATAAAGACTGCCACTAGAGTCGCGGTTAACGAACACCGCGTTATCGTCTGACGGATCTTGTTAGCCGCGCGGGGGGATATCACGTCCTTGCTTGATACTCGGACCGCGATCAGTGAGAATACACCTACAGAGGATGAATGTAGGTTAGTTTTATGTATGATTGCTTAAAGGTAGTTGATCATAGATAACAAACCTAGACGAGATTTCAGGTTTGTTTTCAAAGTAACAATATTTTTTCTAGCATTAAGACTAATTATGGCCTTCTTATTAACTCTATTTTTTTAGTGTACAACGGAAGTAGCAAACGAGCATGGAGTCTAACTGATGGTAAGTGGCCACTGATGGGATATAGACGTCCTCCAGACAAGATTAGTCTTATCTAAGGTCCATCAGTTTACTCTTAGGACTAAATTACTTTGGATAAGGTGTTCAAACTCTTATACCACAACATGTTATTTTTCTTAAATCCTCTATGTTACTATATAATCAAGATATTTATACAAAACTACCTACATAAGTACATACTACATATAACAACACTTACCTCTAAGCAGGAAGTAGCCTCCCAACAGCAGGACAACCGACAGCGGTGCCAGCAGTAACCCAGCTCTCATGGGATGGTTGACGTAGCCCACGAAGCACACACCGGTCACGCTATTGCCGTCCACCTCGCCGAATGCCATCGTAGTGATGGTCAGGATGAGTGGCAGCGACCACGCGACTAGGTGGAAGTATGCCGCTTTCTTGTCTATACGGTCTTGGATTTTGCCTGTGAAAAGGTTTTATGTTATAGATAAATATTGGCCTTGGGTCACTTAAAAAAATTAAATAAATTAAAGTTAATTATCTATACTAAAAAGGTACTAGAAGTATGAAATTAAATAGAAATATTGAGGCTTTAAGCTGAATTAGATCAAAATAATACAATCAAATTGAAAACCCACATTGGTAGTGGTCCATTAATAGTCTAAATTGTAATCATAGTCTAAATTAAAAAATATTCTATTTTTATTTATTACATATATTTAATAGAATATTTCTTAATATCTATTTTTATTAGACTTAGCAAGTAAAAATACAATACAATTTTACGAATTAAGTTACTGTAATGTAAAATATTTTTACCTAGTGCTCGAAAACTCATGTGCCATGCATATGTGAATATAACAAACCACACACAAGCTGCCATCATAAAATAGTAGACCTGAAAAAGAAAAATAGCATAGGTATTATAATCATACCAAAATTAAGGTAAAAAAATCAATATGTTACTAACGTTAAAACATCTATTTTACTTATGAAAATTTAAGGTTAAAGTTTAAACTTAGTCTAACCGTCAGACTAATTTAATGAACATTATAGGAATTTAAAACCAAAAAAAATGGAGCCACAAAAAGTTTTTTAAATTATTATTATATATTAAATGATATTCGATAGTCATTATTTCCGATTACAATATTTTTTACAAATTTATGAAATACCACTCACCAACACAAATACAACGACACATGACAAATTTTCCTCCGCAGACGGCTCGCCCTGCCTTTGAGTACCATCTTTTGAGCAAACTATATCATCCCTGGATCCCACGCCAAACTGGACTAGCCATCTGCAAATCATTTCATTGCATTAATTTACTTTTCCTTAATTACATACATATTTATATCAACAAATCTTGGTTTAAGAAATTTATCAGGAGAAATGAGATTTTGCTACAAGTAAGATTCACATGAAATAAGAAATTTCAAAAAAACGCCTTTATTGAAAGAAGTTTATCGAATTAACACATTTTATTTTTAAGTGTAACTATATAATACTAGATTCAACCAACGACTCCCTTTTAAAATTCAATATACCATAAAGTATTCTAAATTTTATGCTTTAGTAAATATTCTTACTTACCCCATAGAGGCGACAGCGAAGCACACATTGATATAGAAGATTACTAATGCCGGATACTTGTTAGCGCTGCGCCAGTCGATCAAGAATGTAGCTACAGTGAGCAGGTTGAGAGCGAGGCATACTCCAGCCCCCCATGCCACAAGCCGATGGATTTGTTGGTGTTCATCTTCGGTGTATAGAGGATCACGGCACGGGAGACCACATCCGGATATACCTGCAATAAAATACCTATTTTAGAATGATTAAAGGTGGTAAAGTCAGTGTGGTAACACTCTGAAGGCAGCTCTGTGATGCTTATTTCTGTCTAATAATACCAGTGTTATGTACTGCTGTTTTAGATAAGGTGTTCCAATTTAGTCTTTAAGAGGTTGCACCGCATTTGTGCAACTACCGCAAGTCAAACTAATCACATCCGAAATTGATTTCTTAGTCAGTTAGTTTCAGGTGCACAGCATGCTTCTATGCTAGTTTGAATTCACAAAAAAGGAATTGTGCAGATGGTACAACTCTACTCGCTAAAACTAAAACTCGCTAAAGCCTATATAATTATGAGTAGATGGCGCCACTGAACACGTTGATGATAATAAAATGAACTACCCACGTTATTGATGTGTATAAGAGTGATACTCCTACACCTTTTCCAATGTATTACAGTAATAAATTATCAGGTGACAGCTTTACACAAAATTTATAAGACTTAGCATCATAGTTCTGGTGCCACTCCTAACAAGAAATAATTATAAGATAATTGTCAGAATTTAAGTTACACGCATGTGCCCCTAGGCGTCGGACTGCTAAGTGAGATCTAGGAAATGGTGTGCAGCGACCACCACGTATAACATGCACAACAGGCATGCTAGAAGCGGTGGCTATAAACAAAACTCCCTTTACGAGTGATCGTCAAATAGATGATTGATAGATGTTGAAAACATGAAACAAAGTGAAGCTACTTGCGTTACTTTTGAATAAATTTCACGCTAATATTTAAAATGCATACATGTGTACGGAAAACATGTTTCGTTCATCTAACAGTCAATTCCTAGGGTTTAATATGATTAGTTATCATCTGTTTGTACGTGATATATTAGTAAATGAAATGTATATCATTAAAATAATCTGATTAAAATATAATTCGGATTACCTTCATAGAAATGCATTTGTTTATTTGTATGTATTAGAGGCGCTAAACATTTTCCACTTGTATTGAACTTCATCTCTCTCGCTGCGTTTTCGCATTTCGGTGGGAATAGCGTGGAGTTACATTTCAAAAACGACGGAAAGTACGACGTATTGTATACAATGGCACATGGTTCCATGGTGATCTTGCACATTTCATACGACGGTAAATATACCATGTCTTGTCCTAGTATCCGTTCACAATTAGGCATAAATGTAGCGCAAAGCAAAGGTTGGATAACTGCCCAACATTTTGGCACATTTATCAGTTCTCTGTATAATTCTAACTGGTTCTGGATCTTGTACTGATTATCATAGAAAGTTAAATGCACACTCGTTCTATTGTAGGGCAGTTTAACCCCAAGGCATGTTGTTTTATTTAACGTCTCGCATCTTGCTCTTCTCACGCAGCTATCTAATTTCATCTCGCGTTCTGGAAACCATTGCGTGCCCTTCTCAGACTTTATCAATCTATAATTAGGGGTCCCTTCTATGACTTCTAAACGAACCGTCGTGTTCTCGGCACTGACTGTAACGGCATTTTTATCACCCCCATTATCGTACTGACTCGCGTGACACGCTGATATAAATAGCAACGAACACGCCCATCTTATGATCATCTGTAACAAAAAAAACTGGGTGTTAAATATCACTCCTGACCCTAATAATATTACTTAAAAATAGTAAATTAATACTAAGAATTAAAACTACATTTCGATTTTTTATCTCTCTTTATTTATGTAGGTAGAGGGCGATATTAAATGAAACCCTTTCAGATTAAATAATTTTATTAAAACCACAAATTTTCCAAAATTAACTTAGTGTTTTAAAACAAAATAATACAACAACTTAATATATCACGTTCATAAACTGTCCAAGGGTAGGTTTGGCGAGGGAAGGAGATCGTCAGTACATACATAAAATTAAACACGAAGTAAAACAATATCACAATGATAATTGGATGAGAATAATTAGCATTTAAAAGTTAGAACCACAGGCCAAGTCGAGATGAATTTGTTTATTATATTTTTTTTAAATCCAACGTGATGAAATATTATGATTTTAGACAAAAATATAAGTTACACAAATAAACGATACGAAAATTAAACTACTTGTTAGCACTTTTATAACTTTTTATTAAGAAGGAACTAAAAAAAATAAGGGTTTCAACAAATATATAAAAATGAGTACAATAATACGCGTTAACAATACTTTATTTACAAGAAATGTATGTTTATTTAAATAATAAGAATATAATGATTATATTTGCTTTCATATATTTGCAATAAACTTTTAAATACATGTAATGTACTGACAATGAGCAGGTGAGGAAAGGACTTCCCTGGACAAATATTTTTTTGTTTTATTTTATTTTTACAATGTAATTATTCCCACATAAACAAAAGTAGCATATCACGAAAGGTTGTCTTTATTAGAAAAAAGTTTATTTATTTTATTATGAACATAATACAGAAATACCATCTTACTATAATAATGATGAACATTGAAGACCGGTGAGTCCATGAACTGTGACCTGATGAATGCAGCTACCTCCATTTTCTATCCAATCCGAGATGCAGATGACTTCAGTTTGTCCAGAGATTACCTGGTATTACAACAAACACATGTAATAATCTATCAACATGAAAATTAACAAATTAAGTAACTGTATAACTCACCAGATTCGTAGACATTGGGATGCACCTGTAGAAAATTGTAAAAAAATTTTTTTGTCGACATAATTTTTATTATGTTTTCAACTTAGGAAATTAAAATACAAGCTGTAAAGAAAAATTATGTACAACCTTACGAATCTCTTCCACAGTTTATTTAACACTTAACAACTTAACACTTATCAGCTCATTGAATTAACAAAATACTTTTCATAATGTCTGTGCATGCATTTACAAGAAGACAACCTATACTAGTTGGGAATTGGTTTACCACCTCTCCTAAACGACCTATTGGCACCACCTCCTCTACGAGTCCATGTTCCACGGGGTAACATGTTTCCCCTACGATTGATTCGTCCGCCGTGCCCGTTAATACCTCTACCTCTACCTCGATCTAAGCCCCTACCTCGGTCCATACCTCTGCCTCTACCGCGCCCTCTATCGTTCCATCTCTGGTTACGCCCATATCCATCACCATTATTCTCATCATTGTTATAATTCTCCTCATCATAATTCTGGTCATAGGAATCTTCTTCATTGTAATCATCGTTGTTCTCCTGTGAGAATGATTGATCTTGGGGGTAACCAGCATCAAAGTTTCCTTTATTGTAACCGTTATCGGGGTAAGTTGGATGAGGTGGCATATTACCCATCATAGGCATATTTCCCATTGGTGGCATACTTCCCATCGGCGGCATACCCCCCATTGGAGGCATACCTCCCATTGGAGGAGGCATTCCACCCATGTGCGGGGGTGGTAAATGCATAGGTCCCATAGGACGCATTGGAGGAGGTCCCATTGGAGGTCGCATGGGGCTCATATTCATAGGAGGTGGAGGTCTCATCATATTCATTGGTGGCATATTAACTGGAGGTGTCATAGAGTTATTCATCTCTGGGCTATCCTGATAATCTTCATAGTCATCATTATCATTATTTTGTTCACCCTCATCCATGTCATTATAGTTTTCCTTTTCATAATTTTCGTTGTCTTCTTCATTATTGTCATTCTCGTTATCTTCTGGATCGATTTCTGGAGCAGGGTATTCAAATGGCAGATAGTGGTCATCATCTGCATCTTCTTCTAAATGTGGCATCATATCTTGCAATTCTTCCACTTCACCAGTAGCTATATATTTCTTTAGTGCAACAGGACCTTCATTTATTGCTTTTTCTAATTGAGAACCAGGTTCAACAGGAATAAATTTACCATAAACAAAAATTGCTGTTGGTGTTATTTGTTGCAAAGGCACGGCTCCTGGTACTGACTCTACCAAAGCTTGAGTGAGTGCTTCTGTAGCAGAATCATCTACTGATGGGCCATGATTCCATTGAGCTTGGAAATTCCTGGGTATAGGCTTACTGTATGGTACCTTTTTGACTTTCTTTTCGAAATCCATGGGAATTAATGTTGTATCGAGATCTAAGCCTGGAATAACTTTGTCAGCATCAGAAGAAAATATTTCCACCTTATCTTCCGGTCCCATTCCAGGAATTATAGAAGGTTCTTCCAAATCATTGTCGTCTTGTACACCAGGTGGTAATGTGTTGAGATTGTATTTGTCTCTCATTTGATCACCAGGGCGATTTCTAGTCCAAAACTTTGATGTATGGTCATTTGAACCTGAACACAAAATATGACCCAAGGGATGCCATGCCATCGTCCAGACAATAGACTCATGTGCACCTTCGATACAACCAACTTCTTTGTCAGTTCCAACATTCCAGAACAAAATAGCTCCATCAGATCCTCCGGAACAAAATAAGCCTTCATGTGTAGGATGCCATACTACACTGGATGCTTCTTTTTTATGCCCTCTAAAAATTTGCAGCTCTGTACCCAGTTTACGAATATCAAACAATTTGAGTAAATGGTCTCGAGATGCAGTTATAAGCCAATTACCATTCTCATTCCACTTTAAGTCCATTACAGTTGATTTATGAGCATGTAAGGTCGATAAAGCCGTTCCTGACTTAGGATCCCACAACTTTATAGGTTGTTGGTTATCTTTACTTCCTGACACAATGAGGGCTTTAGTTGGATGCCACTGGACACATTTTACATCAGCTCCATGACCTCGCAATATTCGTTCTTCCTGACACCTATAGAAGTCAAATATTCGAAGTGTTCCATCGTCTGAACACGTAACAATCTTAGCATCGCTGGGACTAAAACTAATACCCCTCACTGCTTCTTTATGGGCTTGGTACATTTTTACATTGTTCATATTGCTCTGCCAGTACTTAATGAATCCTGAATGATCACCGGTAACCATCCAACCTTCACCGTGTGACCATACCATCGATCTCACCGGTGAATCGTGGGCTTGAAGAATTGTTTCGAAATTAAATGTTAAGCCATTCCACAAAGTAAACTCGCCAGACGACGCGCCGGTAATTAGTCTTCTACCTTCAGGTGTCCACGCGACCGCAAAAATAGGACATCTCATTTTATTGGTTGCAGTCTTAACGAAACGAGTAGTTACAGCGTTAATTGGATTATCTGGGTAGGAAGGCGGGGGCAACATGTCGGGAGTGTACATCGCATCGGGTTGCAACGCATGTCTATCCCGCCAGTCTCTTTGCCAAACACGACACTCTAAAGCTTTAATTATCGCAGCATTATAATCTACTGTTTTCCGCATAACTGATTTACGTAAACGTTTACCGTCGAAGTCGTCTTGGGTCATATTCAGAGGACCCTGGGGTGGGAAGCGCATCTGGTAGTTGAAGGGCCTAAAGTTATGACGAATGTTGTTACGGCCGGGTGGACCCATCGGACCACCCATGTTGGGAGGAGGCACTCCCAAATTCGGTGGTGGGTGTCCAAAATCCATGTTTACGACTTGAATACCTAATTAGAGAAATTTGTAAATTACAACAATGTCAAAAATAATAGAAGCCATCCCTTTCTCTTCAAGCTAACAATAAGTTTTCGGACGTCTTACCTTGTATTAGAGAAAACGGTGTGACATTCTACAGGATCGTCTCACAACCACATGTATATTTTAAATACCTAATACACAAAATAATTATAGCACTAGAAAAATTAAACACAAATTGTATAACCTAAATTTATTGTGAGGATTGCTATGCTACCGAATGCTAGACAGCCAACGAACCAAACCAGCCATTTTGTGACCACAGACTGCAAAAAATAAACAATGTTATAATGTATGAATTTTAAAAACAATAAATGTTGCAAGAACATTAAATATATAATTTACATAGTCATCAAATTTAATTTAAAACCATATAAACTATAACGCACTGTGATAATATTATGATTATTAACAAATAGAAATTAGGAAATAAATGAACAATAATAAACCCTTTTAAAACGATTCAGCTTCTCAGCAAAAGATGGCGCTGTGACAGAAATAATGTTATTAATTATTTTTATTAATAGATGGCGCTTTCAAAGTTTCTTGGTCCATTCCCATGGAAAATAAATGTCGCTGTTAAATTTGGAATGCGTCGAGATCATTTTTATAAATAATGTTACATGAACTTATGCAATTTAATTAAGCACATAACCATTACATTATTAGCCATTACATTAGTGAAATTTAATACGAGTATTGGGCCAATTTTATCTTAGATATTTTTCATTTTAGAATATACTATTGAGACGTCTCGATAATAACCATACAAAATTAACAGTATGATAAATCTTTTAGGTTCTTTTTGGAACAAGTAGCCATCACTTATATATATAATTGAAATAAGAGTAGTTGCACACGGCACGTATATATAATTTATCGGTGGCATACCGTACGAAGAGCGTGGCCGGAGAGGACTAAGGTCCCTGGGCATAATCTTTTCATTTTTTTAGTGGGGCGGCAAAATCTGTTTTAATGATGTTATTTACCACCCAAAAATCTTTATAACAACATTATGGGACGGCAGAATATTCATTTTATTTGACAACCTTTTTCTTTTTCGAATTGCAAACCTTTACTTCCAGCGTTACAACCTATTTACATTTTACTTTTTTTTTCTTCTACGTAAATTCTTGAAAGGGTGGGTGGCTAATTCAAGTTCTGCCCCGTACGACATGAACCCACACAACGTCACTGATGTTTAACGTCATTGTCATAAAACATCAGTTTTGTTATGTCTCTGGGCACAGATTTCTTTTGAGATGTAAAAGATCCCGCCATCCTCAAAAAATGCGAATGAATAGTTATTGTTAACTTTTAACACAACTCTTAGACAAGATATATACTCTGGTGGATCAAGAGAATTGCTAAGGTGAATAAAGTTCTTCTCTCACCTCAATCTTAATGCAGCTAAATAAATTCATACGCCAGCTTTAAGAGTAACAAGAGTAAAAGAAACTAAGCTCATGACTCTCATGAGACAAAAAGTCTAACTTTGACTGATCAAACCTCTCTCAAAATCTTGGAAATGATTTTGAGATTTAAGTAGGTTTTGTCACAATGTAATCCTTTAGCGTTAAAGCGAGTTTGGTGATAATTAATTTCTATTCAAGTAGGTATATCGGGTTCAATTAAAAATCCAGTATTAAAATAATAATTTAATTAATGATATTCGTACAAAAATTGTGTTTAAAATATTTATTTTCATCAACGTCGTTCTATAGATATTAAATGGCCCGGGACAGGAAAGAGCAGTATTTCAATCTTCAAGCGATCGCAAGCTCTAGACCTCACTTTGTAACTCCTTAGAACATTCGCCAGTATACTCTTCATTGCCAGCATTCCGAAATGGCGACCTGTCAAAAAAAACATTTCAAGTAGTGAATGAATTACATTAATTTTTCTTTTCTCTAGTATTTGTCGTGCCTATTTTTTTATGTTATGTTTCTGTGGAAATTAGTGAACGGATATACTGTTTGCTCAATGTTAAAAGTTATCTCTGTCGCCTGCAGACACCTGTAACCTACTCGACACAGGAGAGGAGTCTACTTGAAATTGATCGTAGTTGCGTTGTTACCTCCTAAAAGTGACTTAGAATTTTTCATATTGATATCAAACGTGTGTCACCTACCTACGTTCACATTTTATAGCGAGTCACCCCTCTTACTCGTCCCGATTTTTATTATTATATCACCTGAACATTGCAGGTACTGAACCTACTGTCATTGAAATAGTCTGTAATTACAAAATCGGGTGCGGAAGTGAGAAGTAGATATTTCACTTTTTAAGTATGGTAATTAATGTTCGGTAATACATTTTTATTTGTCACGAGAAGGAAACCTTCAAAAGATACCCGACGCTGTGGGAGCTATTTTTACCGCACTAAAACCCCCCGACGAAAACGAAACCGATCTCCAACGGAACACAACCGCAGTCCTCCGAACGCGATGCCCCTTCGAGGCTCATTCCCGGTGAGCATTAACCCTCTTACATGCTGTCGTCCTTCCAGGGGTCGCTTGTCTGGGCGGCTCGAACTCCTACTCTTACCACCCGCAACCCCGAAAGCCTCCTTTTAGAAGCCTCATACGACAGGCAGGGGATACCGTAGCCTTATTCTAGTCTCGTAACTACAGGGATAGTCCTATAATACCTACCGAGCTTACACAATAAAATTACTATACAAACCTATACAGTTCCTTGTGCCATAACTAAAAGGAATGTAAGCACATGGATGTCTGTTCGCACTGTTTTCTGGCAGAAATCGGTCTGGATCAAAAGAATCCGCGTCCGGCCCCCAAATTTTCTTAGATCTATGCATTACAAAGGGTACGACTGCGCAACCCACGCCCGCTGGAACTGTGTAGTTTGCTGAAACATAAATATAACGTTCTACCTATAGTCTATAGTTTCATAAAATGAGGTTGGGAGAGTCTGTTTCTTACTCAACTCAATCACGCAAGAACTACCGGTCCGATTTGCATGAAATTTTGCATGGATGTTACTTATTACCTGGTCAAATTATATGCTAATTTTTATTTCTATATTTTGCACTATTTAACGATGGCGACTTTTTCCATGTGCCGTAGCGAAGCACGAGTATTTCGGCTAGTAGCTATTTGATATATTTGCAGTAAATATAACTTGTAAGACTAAGAATATGTAATAATAGACGTGTCTATAGAATATTGTCATTTTTTTCCTTTCTGTTTATCTGTGTTTACATCGCATTAAACTAAAAATACTGAATATAAACGTTGCAAATATAGTTATAGTCCAGGCAACATATAGTCATTTTTCATTTAAATCCTTGTACCTACTCCATGTATGTATTTCCCTTACGTCACACCTACGTCAACTCGATAACACCTTACGCTTATTAGCTAGAAATAGGCGTGGCACTTCAACCAAGGATTTAGCTAGTTGCAATATATACTCACAAAGTTTAATTTCTTTATCAGTTTTACGACCAATCACTGGAACCACCGTGTAGAGTCTCATCGTTTCTTTGACAACTCTCTCTAGGTATTCCATTTTATGCAGATCTTCCTTTGTTGGTGATCGTTTGGAATCACCAAAGATACCTTGCAACCTGTAGTATAAAAAGTTTTGTAATATTATTACTGACATTTTTGGAACATTTCTCAGCCCATTATGGCTCGCGTGGAACAAGAGTCATCATAATAGTCATTTTTTTTTTATCTGATTGAAGTATTAAACGCGCATGCAATCCATCTGACGGGCCAAATTCATATAGAAGTCGTTTACAAATACATTGCTAGTCCCGAGTACTAAGATATATCATCATATATAAATGAACCGGCAATTACACCCATTCACCGAAACGCAAGAACTGCTTCTCGCTAGAAATAGATATGGCAGTCGTACCTCGATATCCAAACTATAGTGAGCAAGACGAAGGTCGTACTTTTACTTTTGATTTGTTTACTTATTAAAAACCTCTCGGCGTTCGCACTGCATATATAAGAAGAAAAGAGAGGTTCAGAGAGAAACGGACTGACAAAAAAGAATTTTGAAAATCGGTCCAGAAACGGCGGAGAAATCGGTGAACATACA
>DWNE01003636.1:0-16382 GCA_018249875.1 Cecropterus toxeus
GGGGCTATGAGTGTAGAAAGCGTTTTTTTTAGTAACAAAGAATGTGAGACACCTTGTGAGTATATATCGTAACAAAATAAATATTAATGTTTTCATGCAGTACAGTTTGCCAAATCTTAGTACTACGAAATAAAACAAGGTAATAGTAATAATAATAATTTATTTTATTATCTACCTATTACAAACACATTTATTATAGCTCATCTTTGGTTAGAGGCGCCTTTTTCACCTTGTTCGATTCATCCGATTTCACTGGCGTTTGTTCTTCAAGAGTATTTTCTGGTTGTATATCTTCTGTTATAAAAGTTACTCTTTCATTTAAACTCTTTAGATGATCATTTACCAAAGCTATTAGACTTTCAAGGGTTTGTCCTCCGTGGTCCAAGCTGACGATCTTCTTGTTTTTATACAAAATCATTGTGGGCAGTACATTTATCTAAAAAAAAACTATATTATAACGAACAGGTCATTTTTATACGTTTTTTTTGTATATAAGACTAGCTGTACAACGCGGTCTCACCCACTACAATACTCGCTACAAAGAAAGAACAAACAAACATATATTATATATAGCCAATAGCCTTCCTCAATAAATGTACTATTCAACACAAAATAATTTTTCAATTCTAACCAGTAATTCCTGAGATTAGCGCGTTCAACCAAACAAACTCTACTGCTTTATAATATTAGTATAGATTGAAATAGCATAGTAACATGTAGCCCGTGGTAAGTTGTCACTGCCGCCCGATGTCTTTGAGCGGCAGTGAAGTGTGCTAGTTCATAGAACAAGTGTTATATCTGAAGTCGATCACAGACGTATTACTACTGACGAGGGCTAAGATGGTTACTTTTTTTTTTACAATGTGCAGCAGCAAACGAGCAAGCAGCCCACCTGATGGTAAGTGGTTACTGCAACCCATGGACATATGTAAGCAACTTCATATAGAACAGGGGTTCTATCTAAAGTCGAACACAGATATGTTGCTGCTCGAGAGGACTGAGATGGTTGCCTCATATAAAGCGAATGTATGCCAGAAACCACTTACAAATACACATCTAATATCAGTGGCAAGTTAACTTGATTGGAGAATAGAATAAATGGGCCCTACAAATTTATGGATACATTAGATCCATGGGAAAAAATTAGATAGAAATCATTTTTCAAAACGTCCCTTAAATTGATTATAGTATTCTGAAACCGTACCTTCTCCGACTCGCAAACGGGCTTCGATCGCACGCAGTCTACGTCGGCTATTATAACCCGTTCTTCGTTTAGGAATGTCTCTCCCAGCTGAACCCAGAGGGGATTCATCTGCATGCAATGCGCGCACCTGGATAAAAATAAATTATATTATTATAAGGATTTATCATAAATTATATTCAATTAGCATTAAACATGGTAATTTTATAATTACCAATAATTCATTCTTGCCAGTGGAATATAAAGGGACAAGAGACATGCCAGCATTAACACTGTTCCTCAGTGAAGTTTTTAAAAAATATGATGAGGTATGTACATTTCATTATGAAATAGTGGCTGCATAATTGCAGCCACTATTTGTATTAACATAATATGCAGGCAAGCGTACACGCAGCAACGCATTCATAAACGAACGCATGTATATACGAACACTCACACGCGCGTACGCTCGCGTAAACAAATACACACATATACACCAGCGAACGATATAGTAAACGTCCTCTTTTACCTTTTCCATCTTCCATTTAAATATTATAACGATTATTTAAACTTAAATAGAAAAAATACACAAATAAATATAATTTACCAAGGAGCGAAAAAGTGGACAAACACCAAATCCTTTTCAAGAAATGTGTCGTATGTCTCCTCGGTTATTCTGGCGACTGGTAACATTTTTTTCCTTGACATGAATTTCTCGGGATCATGATTCTCTGCTAAGGCCATTTTTTCTATAAATTCCTGGAGACCTAATAACGTCTTTTCATTGGATACCCCCATCTGCGAAACACAATAATAAGGATTTGGCTTTTATGTATGCATGCTTAATATATGTTAAGGGGCCGTCCATTAATCATATGATGGTTTTTCAGCGTTTTTAATGGAGGAGTGTCGTGATAAACATTCGGCAGAACCATCATTATTAAAAAAAAAATTAGAACTATAACATTATTACGTATTAAAGACTGATTTTTGACTAATATTATCTCGAAATTGATACAATCGTTAAATCATTAAAAATGATTTATTTTCTTATAAAACATTTATCACACTAGAAGAAATTAACACTTACAACTCTGCCGTTGACAATCCAAAGCAAATAAGGGTATTGTTTTATCTCAAAACTCTTGCATGTCATCTCATTTTCCAAGCAGTTAACTTTTCCGATCTGGATATATCTGTTGTGGGCGTATTGTACCGCAAGGTCCGCCCATATGGGGGCTAGCCTCTGTAATTATAACAGTTAATTATTAGTAAATATTGAATACCCTATCATATCTAGATCATCTGACTCTTTAAAATTAATTAATGTGCAAATGTTATTCAAATCAGTACTGGGTAATACTAAAAAGATATGGTGTAATTTACGTTTCATTTAATAAAAAATAGTAAAAACCACCAAGCAAGCATGAATTAATGATTGTTTTATATTCTTGTGACAGACAGGCTTTTTTCTGCAAGGTATTAATTAATTTGATAATTAATATTCTGTAAACCTTTTTTGATCGTAACACAACAGTTCTTTTTTATTATCTTATTAAAATAGCAAACAAGAATGCAGTCCACCTGATGGTAAGTGGATACTGCCGCTCATGGACATCTGTAAGCAACTTCAAATGGAACAGGCATTCTATCTGAAGTTGATCACAAATGTGTTGCTATCCTGAGGATTAAGTCGATCACCTCAAATATAAGTATAAGCCGGTATTTACACCCTTCCACCGAAACGCAAGAACTGCTTCACGATAGAAATAGGTGTGGCGGTGGTACATCGCCACTCTAACTACACTGGTTCTACCAGCTGGCCTACTTTACATCAATAATAATATTAAAGGTTCAAGTCTCAAATATATATTTTATATATTATTATTAAAATAAGACTACAGGTAGAGGCGTAGGCCTGAAGCCTTATGGCCGCTCGCGGAGGTATGTATTTATTCATGTATTCATTCATTCATTTATGTATGGATTCATATTTTTGTAACTTGTGTGCAATGTATTTATGCCCCTGGTGGTTAATGTTCACTCTACTCTATAACTCTATTGAAAATGTAAATACCTGAGATTCTTTACACCATGGTGCATAGAACATAATGAAGTGTTGGCCTTTTACTAAAAACTTTTCTATATTGTGGTCAGTCAAATAGGCCATGCCACTGTAAATCTGTACATCATTTTCTCCATTTTTCTCCTTTTTCTGAAATATGCAATAGCAGATGTTCAAATAATGTCTTTTGTGCCACTCAATCCCCAATGTTGCATTTACTAAAAAAAATATCATGGTAATTTTGTGCATTCAATTAGGATTGTAGCTAAATCCATTTTTTTTTCTCAAATAAAACTATTTATTTAATTATATGATCAAGTAAATATATCAAGATTTATATTATTATATGATGAAGTAAAGTCTTGTTGAATAAATCAAATAAATTCAAATGCATTCTTTTATTCAAAGAAATTTGTGCAAGAATTACAATGGCTATTATTTTCAATGTGTTATTATTTTACCTTCGTTTAGGACTGAAAACTAATTCCCGTTTTATTCATTGAAACATTTTTTCCCTTTTTTGATTTATTGCTCAATTGAAAGGCACAATTATTGGGGTAGCACTGGTACCACAACTATTGCCTCATTGTAATGCTTTGTACAGTACCAGTTATATGGCAGAAAAAATAATAATTATGTGTACATACCTCATCATATTTTTTAAAAACTTCACTGAGGAACAGTGTTAATGCTGGCATATCCCTTGTCCCTTTATATTCCACTGGCAAGAATGAATGCTTGTAAAAATACAAAAGTGTAGGAAAACCTGAAATGGATAATTTTATTTTTACCAAAACGCTTATATAATACGCACAGTTTAGTTACAAATACAATATTACAAGCATTATACAGGTTAAAAAAAGAATTAATGTTACTTCTTTTAAAATGAAAGAGTTCAGTCATTGCTTTGCTTATTTAGGTTTGGTAACCTACATTGGTAGGTCGTCGTGTAGGTCGACCGGCGAGGTGCCACCACCACACATATTTCTAGCGTGAAGCAGTTCTTGCATTTCGTTGGAAGGGTTGTGGTTGCTGGCTTACTTATATATGAGGCGAACATCTCAGTCTTCGGGAGTGGCAACGCATCTGTGAGCGACTACAGATAGAACCGCGGTTCTATATGAAGTAGCTTACAGATGTCCGTGGCCAGCAGTAGACACCTGCCATCAGACGGACTGCATGTTCTTTTGCTACTTTAATCTTATAAAAAAAAGACGAAAAACATACTACAATACTAGTTATCATCATCTTTATAGAAATATAACTGATAATTGATACACAAGATTTTAATATTATAATTATGATGTTTCATAATATTGTTATACTTACCAGTAATATCAATCTCATTACACAGGGTAGCATACTGAGTGCAATCTACTTGAGCGATAGCAAACTTGGAGTCCTTTGTATTCACTAATTCCGCCAATCCCTTCCAGATTGGCATAAACTCCGTGCAATACCGACACCTGGAAATATAATATTTTATCAAATCCATATTTATAAGTGAATCTTCTTTAGGGGTATGTTAAAAGATTCTTTATATGTTAAAAGATTTTTACAATGGAATTTGTTTGGATGGAGTTTTATGTTTTAATAATAATATTTAATTATTAACCGATTTCTTGCCACCTTCATTTCTTGAGTCTTTCCGTGCCAGCCCTATACAAAATTGAAAGACGCGCGAGTTGCGTCATTGGCCCTCCTAAGTGATGACGCGCCTAGCGCGTATTTCTCCAATGTGTTTATTTTATAGAAAATAAAAGGGGTTTTTGTTTGAATTGAATAAAAAAATGAATTTCAATATTTTTTTAATCATGCGCTTATTACGTCATTGGCCTCCCTGAAGGTTTCTTCATGGCGCACTAGGTGCGTCATAGGGCAGGAATCGGTTAACCATTTGAGGCCATAATATATGATGCTTTTACACAACATAAAATTTGAAACCCTATAAAACCACTTCGGTTAATAAGTTTGGAGTCCTAACAACATAGCACTATCAACTGGTCAGATGGTGCTATAGATACTCTTAGACCCTAAAGTAAGCCGTTTTATCCACGGATGTATTATACAGTGACAGACAATCCTATGAAGGAAATCATTTTCATTTAACAAGAAATAGGTCTGAGAGGGTTAATGATATGTATACAAATATTTTTTTGATATGGTATAGTTTCTGTTTTGTCATGTATACACATAGATACACACTCCTTTTTAAGTTTTTTGACTCCTTTTACATCTTGTGACATCAGATGGATTCTTATTTATGATTTTGAGGCAACAACATATATTGAAGTTATTCCTTATTTATAGGAAATTATAGGAAATACCACATATACCAACTCAATAATAATTATTATTTATTTAGTTAATCTTAGAAGAGCACATAATCGGGGACTTTTAAGGTGTACATCAGCTAAATATTTTGAAAAACTCTGAATTATGCAATAGTAAAATAAGTAAAATATAGATGATAATGGTCCCTATCATAACATCTGTAAGTAGTGTCAGATATAAGGATATATAGGAGTAACACTTAAACTCTTTTACAGATTAAAGATGCATTTTTTAAAATTACTTATATATCAATATATCAATGGATGAATCAAGAAGAATCAATGGATCAATAACAATGAAAAAAGTTTAATAATAATGATAGCAGCACAGCATCAATACAAGAAAGCAATTATCTTCGATGTGTTAAATTAATTATTGTATTATTTAAAACTAACATATTTAATTATATAATTTTACATGGGATTAGATACTCAACGTTGGCAGTGCATTAAAAAGTCCTACAAGTTATTATATACATTAACGACTATATACTTTATTTTATTATACTTACCATGGCGCGTAAAACATAATAAAATTCCCATCTAAGTCTTCTATTTGTTGCCTGAATATACCTGGGTCATACTCGTACACAGAATTTTCATCCAGAACCACAAAATGAGGGAAGAATAACATTAAAATCAAGGTACACAATCGCATCAACGTTACCGTCTTCATTTTGGACACAAATTGACGCGAAGTGTATTTCGAACCCTATATATTTTTTACACTTATGCTTATTTATATGTGTACACAGTTAATTAAAGATTTAGCAACATTTAATATTTTTAATTTAATTATATTGAAGAACATTTTCCACCAAGCTCACGCTGTCAATTGTCACGTCATATCTATCAGATTAAGAGAGACGTCAAATTGGCATATTTTTTTAATTGACATTTATGTCTTTGGCTTCTTACTTTTTAGACTAACTTCGATTACTAGTTATCATTGACACAACAGCATAGAGAATACAAATAATACACTCGGCAGATCTAGCAGGTTTTTTTATAAGAATCTCGTATATATCTTGACCATTTTTAATAACTGACCATAAATGACTGAGGTTTTTATAATTAATGAAATATATTAGAGTAGTATTTATCACTTTGCATATTCTTTAATATACTTTTTCCTTAATTGATAGACGAGAGGCATAATCATTCCAGAGGCACAGTTTCTGTCCTCACTTATGAAAAGGCTTGATAACTTAGATTTAATTTATTGTGGAAGATTATATTGTAAAGCAAAATTAATATTTCAAAACATTATTTTATTCCATCCTATTATTGATTTCCTACTCGTTACACGATACAAAAATAGAGAATGATAATGCATTTTAAGTACATACATATTTCAATTCAACTCAATTAATACACGATCATATATACAATCTTAAATGTAATTTCTGTATTTTTGATAGATGGAATCGGTATTTATCGTATTTTACGGTTTATCTCATCTACATTCCTATATACAGATAATAATAATTTATATTTTAACGTATTTCTATGAAAATAAAAATACGCTACTTTGCTAACCACAATAGTTTCTATGATATAAATATAATTTAATATGAAGTAGATAACAAAAATTAAATTAATTTTAATAATCATTAAATAAGTTTCAATCGTAAACGTCACTTAGCGTAACTTTTCGAACACACTAAAGAATGTGGTAATTCTTCAAAATGGTCGCTTTGTATGGTTTGCCAACTTGCATGTCTGTGTTTTAGAGTTCTTTGTTTTCATTATTTCTTCGATATTTTTTGATTACCAGACCCAAGTTCATTCTGTCCTTCGCTGTTTTATATACGCATGAATACAGTTTCTGCAATTGCAATTAGTGGTGTGCGTGAAAGATGTCATCGGTAATGTGAGAGCACTCGTCTAGCATTTTTATTTTACGTGATTATGACGTTTAGAATTCCTATTCGGATTTGCAAAGGGTGAAAAATTTTCAGGTAACTAATTTATCTGCTGTCTTTGATAACCATTCTCTGTTTTTGGCGCTGTGTGTAAAACAAAGCGGACTCTAATTTTAACATTCCTCAGGTCTATGTCAGAAATGATTCGTACTGAACATTCCTTTAGTTTTTTACTGTACTTTCTGTTTTTAAAATGGAACATTAGTCAAATATAGATATCATTTGGTATGTTTAGTATTTGTTATTGCTTTATACTGCATTTAAAGAGTTTGTTTATAATGTTTATAACTTGTATTCCTTTTTCGTATTCGATATTCTGGTATGCTCTTGGTGTATTTATCGAAGTGAATTCAGTTTAAACATAACATTTACTTAATTACCAGTGCCTTAAAAATATTGCAACTATTCTTATTTAATAAGAAAATACTTAATTGTGGCATAATCCCTTAAAATAATTTGAATTATGCATTCATTTTCAAATGATTTCAAATTTCGAAGTCTACTAACACATTACACAAGGTTACTTCAGTTTATTAGAAACATTTGATTGATTTCTTAACTATTTCATATATAACAACTTAGTCTTTCTTTTTTCAGTGATATACAGGGAGATTTTTATAATATCAAGGAAGTATAATGCTAACAGGAGTGGTACATTAACAGATCAGGATTTGTGATTTTCGTGGAGACATTTGAACAGTTGTAACAAAGTGTTGTCTATCAAGCAGTATAAATGCGAATTGTGAGTGGAAAGTGTGTGAGCGGTGTGTTCATGTGATGGGAGGGGTGGGGTGAGAGGTGAGGCGCTCGGGCGCGGGCGCCATGAACCCGCCGGCGCCCGGCAAGACGGCCACGCGCTCCTCAGGGTACAACCAGAAGGCGCTCGCCGAAATCCGTAACTCGTTACTCCCGTTTGCTAATATCGGGAGCTCGGAGCCTCCTGGATCGTCCGCAGCCAGCACTGTGAGCTCCGGTGTGAGCTCTGGATTCAGTTCCTCCTCAGGAAACGGGCTCGATAAGGATTTGAATGTGCTTCCGCAGTCACTGAATCAACTCCTTGCTCTTGGATATGATGAGGTGAGTGTCTAATTTCATAAATATATCACAGATTTTCACACTTATTCTAAACACAAAATCTTTGCTGATTTCTTTTTCAACAGTATAAGTGGTTAGATTGTGAATTATTTGCACACTAACTGTTAATTCATGCTATATTTTTTTTATTAATAAGATTTTAAGATGCTTCAAAAACTATTAAGTTATAACCTACTATATTTTTACGTCTACCTCTACATCTCATTGTATTTCTGAATTCCTTTGATCCCAGTTCGAATCCCTCCTACTTTACATTCCTTTCTACAGTCATCTAACAGTATGTTAATAAATAACATTGATTTATGGTACAATTTCTATTGTAATCGTACCAATTGTAATTAGTTACTATATCTCGCATATTCATAATGTTAACTTCTGGTTGTATCTGGTTATAAATATATATATATCACAACTAAAGCTTCTGAGAATACATTGCTTAGGCATTGATTGTTCGGCCAGATGTTTTCCATGTATTATGGACACTGATGAATATAAAATATCCTTTAATATAAATATAGTAAAGTAATATGACTTTGATATATTTTGCTTATATTATAATCAATAACAATATAATATGAAATTATATGTTGATGTTCAATCAAACAGATTTTCTGACATGATTTAGTAATGGGTAGTAATGAATTTAATTTATTTACATTCTTATTATTTCATCACAAAATGTTATAATCGTGTTATTGTAATGTTTACCTTTTGATGAGTTCCCCAAATAGATTACAGATTTTTCACCATGTTACTCACTATAAATTTATCAACTATATATAAAGGTTAAAGGTTTAGAAAAAGACAAGTTTATTCCCATCAGATTTCTGTAAGAAATAGGTGTTATTTCCAATAGGATTTATACCGATGCAAAAAAAAGAAATAAAGCTTATAAATGTCAATGTCCATTGAGTCTTACTTAATTTTTGTTTAAGACGGTCTTTTTTTACTTTACAGGATCCTGCAATAAAAGCATTAAAGTTTGCTGGAGGGCGGTTTGATGCTGCTGTTGACCATTTGTCGCAAAGGCAGCAAGAACCCTTGAATGGTGTACTAAAGTCTAGTACAATAAGCGCTCTTAGCACGAAGCTAATAAGAAAACCTAGCCTTGAGCGCGAAATTAACCTTCATAGAGGAAGTCCTGCTCTTGATTCTGGAGCGGGAAGTTCAAGGTCGGATAGTCCCCGACAACCCGACGCTCCCCACCCACACGAGAAGTTGAGTCGTCAGTACTCGCCTTCGAATTTTTCTGAACCTCCGCCTCCGCCGCCACCAAGATGTCCCTCCACACCTCCCGTACCGCCCTCTGTCCAGCAGCTCATGAAGCGCATGTCCCCAGCTCCCCCGCTGCCTCCCGCGCGAGGCACGAGTCCCGTAGCTGCCGGGGCACCCACTCCACCCGCGAGGCAACCGATGATAGTACAAAATGGACCTCAAGTGCAACAACAGTTGACACAACAAATTCAGGCCCTGAGTATTTATCAGACGGGTGCAGCCGGTGCGGAACTACCACCCCCTTATCCCCTATCTGGCGTACCCCCGCCACCTTCCTATTCCGTGTCTATGCAGAATCGACAAAGCCCGACACAGTCTCAGGACTACCGAAAGAGTCCATCTTCGGGCATCTACTCGGGAGGCACGTCTGCCGGCTCGCCGAGCCCTATAACGGTGACTCAATCGACTGGCTCGTCATCGGGAATGACTCGCCCCACGCCCATTCAATCTCGAACAGCGAGACAAGCCGTGCAAGCTCCCATCATAATGCAATCTGTGAAAAGTACTCAAGTCCAAAAACCGATATTGCAGACTGCTATAGCCCCAGTCGCCCCACCGCCTGTCGCGAGCTCAGTGCAGCCCCCGCCGCCGTCGTACGCTAGCTCAATACAGCAGAAGCAAGCCCAGACGCCGCCGAGCTATCCCCTAGCGCCCAAGCCGTCGTCGCCGGGCTCCACGCCGCCCGTCATTACGGCCACTACACCCACCGTCCCGACTACGGAACCCCCTAGTTATGCCATCACGATGCAAGCTCTGGCTGTCCAACGAGGCATGCATCCGATTCCTCCGCCGCCATACGGTAATCAGAACGACAACACGACTACCGTCAATTCCCACCACTCACCTCTTCATAAAAAGTTCTCGAACAACTGCGATGTAAAAGGAGAGACTTCGCAAGGTCATGAAATCAAGTGTCCCAATCAGAATTGCAATTTACTGAAGGACAGTATGGTTCCGTCAGGTTCAGATAAAAGCTCAAACGGTTCGTCAGAACGACGACCGAAAGGTTTGCCAGACAAAATTAGACATCAATCCCCAATACCTGAACGGAAAAACATTAGCAAAGAAAAGGAGGACGAAAGAAGAGATTGTAAAGTTAGAAATTATTCACCGCAAGCGTTCAAATTCTTTATGGAGCAGCATGTGGAGAATATATTAAAATCGTATAAACAACGAACTTATCGTCGAATGCAATTAGAAAAAGAAATGACCAAAATAGGTCTAAGTGCGGAGGCACAGTGTCAGATGAGGAAGATGTTGTCCCAGAAGGAATCCAACTACATCAGGCTGAAACGGGCGAAGATGGATAAGTCCATGTTCACCAAAATAAAGCCGATTGGTGTAGGTGCATTCGGGGAGGTGACGTTGGTGAAGAAAATTGATACTAGTCATCTATATGCCATGAAAACACTACGGAAAGCTGATGTCTTGAAGCGGAATCAGGTGGCGCACGTCAAAGCCGAAAGGGACATTTTGGCGGAGGCCGACAACGAATGGGTAGTGAAATTGTATTACAGTTTTCAGGATAAGGATAATTTATATTTTGTGATGGATTACATCCCCGGCGGTGATCTGATGTCGTTGTTAATAAAGTTGGGTATATTTGAGGAGAATCTAGCGAGATTTTACATCGCGGAGCTGACGTGCGCGGTGGAGAGTGTACACAAAATGGGCTTTATTCACAGAGACATAAAACCTGATAATATCCTCATAGATCGCGACGGGCACATCAAGTTAACGGACTTCGGTTTATGTACAGGTTTCAGATGGACGCACAACTCGAAATACTATCAGAGAAATGGTAAGAACACACGCGTACAATTTTTCTCATATAATTATTTTAAAACTATATAAAAATTTCTTTGCTTTTCGACTGATCTCTCATTTAAATACATTCAAATTACTTTGGCATTGATAGTTTAGTGGCTCAACGTGAATGTGCTATGCACCATATTACCAAAAAAGCTTAACGTAATGAAACTTCCACCTAAACCTGTATTTGCTCACTTACACTCTTCAACTAAATCTCAAACCTAACAAATATTTACCTGTTGCAGACCACGGGCGACAAGACTCAATGGATCCCGTGGACGGCGAATGGGGAGCGATGGGCGAATGCCGCTGCCACCAGCTGAAGCCGCTGGAGAGGCGACGCAAACGGGAACATCAGCGGTGTCTCGCTCATTCACTGGTGGGCACACCAAACTACATCGCGCCTGAGGTGCTCCAACGCACCGGGTATACCCAGCTGTGTGACTGGTGGTCGGTGGGCGTTATCCTGTACGAAATGCTGGTCGGTTCGCCGCCCTTCTTGGCCGCGACGCCGGCTGATACGCAGTTCAAAGTTAGTATCAATTTTATACAAGTCTTTTCCAGGTGGTAGAACCAATGTAGCTCGATCGGGGATGTACCACCGCCATACTTATTTCTAGCGTGAAGCAGTTCTTGCGTTTCGGTGGAAGAGTGTGGCTGCCGGCTCACTTATATATGAGGCGACCATCTTAATCTTCGAGAGTAGCAACGCATCTGTGATCGACTCCAAATAGAACCTCTGTTCTATATGAAGTTGCTTGCACATGTCCATGGGCGGCAGTAACTACTTACCATCAGGTGGCCTGTATGCTCGTTTGCTACTTGATTTCTATAAATAAAATATATAGTTATAGGCAAGGAATTAGCAGATATTCCTAGGTTATAATTTTACACACTTCAAAAGCGATACTTATTTTTTAATACTTCTAGTACTGCTAGTAAAGCATGAATCCTTCAAATTATTTTTTTTCTGCATTATTAATATCTGTATAGATCTGTCTTTAAATCTATGCTTCAAGTGACTAATCCTAAATCATGTTTCCGCGAGGAAATGCTAGTAATTGTAAGGTAACGAGTATAAAAGAATAGAATAGAATAGAATGAGTATAGATGAATAATATGACTCGAGATATATATATTTTTTTTGTTTATTTACGAATTTTATAAATTCTTACAGGTAATAAATTGGGAGAGCACTCTTCACATACCGGACGCGGCGAATCTTTCCCGCGAGAGCAAGGATCTGATACTCCAGCTGTGCTCGGGCCAAGAGACCAGACTCGGCAAGGATGCCAACGAGGTGAAAAACCATCCGTTCTTGATGAGTATCGACTTTGACAAGGGCCTCCGCAGGCAAGGCGCGCCATACATACCGAAAATCGAATACCCAACTGACACATCCAACTTCGATCCGATCGACCCCGACAAGCTCCGGAACTCTGCCAGCTCAGATTCCAACAAATCTGACAGTGAGCTGTTGGACAACGGCAAAACCTTCCACGGCTTTTTCGAATTCACATTCAGAAGATTCTTCGACGATGGCTACCCGAACAAAATTAACCTAGACGACAACGACAATCAGGGCCCAGTGTATGTCTGAGGCCTAGTGAAAGAGACACTGAGACTAACTTGTAGGATTTTTTTTACGAAGTGTGTGCCTTTGACTCTCTATATTAAAACGTTAGTAATTTTTTTGTAATTGTAAACATAACGAATGTAACGTATTTAAATTCTTTAATTTTAATACCGTATTGTTAATAATCCCGGTGATAATGTTGTAATATTGTATCGTTATGTATTTGTAAGAGTAATCTTATTTTATTTGTAATATATGTAATGAATCATGGACAACGTAATCAAATAGACTTCTAATAGGTAATAGTTTTTCATACAAAAATAACTTTCTTATTAACATATTACATGGGGTAGATGACTAATACTTTATTGTCATGAAAACAAGCAACATAATTATAGTAAGATGAATATAACTAAGATGACTAGCAGAATTTTGTAAAAATGTATTTAAACTGGAATAAAAAGAGCTTTAATACAATTTTGTTTGTTAAACCCAATCTTGACATTTAATCTTTTTTTTAACTAATGTAAACATTTTTAACATACTTAACAGAAACACTCAAGAGACTTGTGGTTTTACATAATATCTATTTATTTATGATGTGTTACTAAGAAATTTGTCATGCATTAGGAGTCTATTTGGTTACTAGGTCCATGTAATGAATGGATCACATTAGTACATAGCCGGTGTAATAATGGTGCTCTTAGAACGCGATTGTTAGTATGGCGACGCTCGACGCGTCGGGATAGCGTTGTTCCATTCACTGTATACTATTTTTGTAACTAGAGAAATTATTTATGAGATAAGAACAAGCTTACGTGGTCTAGTGGATGTTCATTCACTATATTTTCTTATGTATTTATCATGGTAGGACGGTTATGTGTGTTTGTTTATATTAATGTAAACCGTAACTTATGAAGTCATTTACATTAACAGTCTAAACTTTTGGCATAAATGAGGTGGTACATTTAGTATGTGCTTCCATTAACTGCAGACTCGTGAATGGTGCCTTATTAAATATAACTTTACAACAATTAGGAATATAAATCTTTGCAAATTGTAATCGGCGATACACAAATTGGACCGGTTTTTTGTAAGTCAATATTGTGTAGAGTGCAATATGTATTTATTAACACGAAACAAGCTCGCATTTCTTATTTGCTACGTATATAATTTATTCGACTCGCATACTTAGGAATTGGTATCCATTGGAATTCAGAGCGAACTTTAACCAAAGCATAGTAGCGTTGATAGGAAAACATCTGATAAGTGATATTTTTCCTATTTTCACCACATCCGTCTTCATGGATACCATTTAAAGTATCGTTCAGTTGAATGTTAGTATAAATGCCAATGTATTGTTTTCACTAACAATCCTTATGTGTAGTTCGCGAACCGAATAACAATTTATAAATGAACAAAGGAGCCGTGTGACTTTCATCAGCATGTTATAGTTCAAGCTTGTTTGTGCATAAGAGAATTTCACTTGTACATACAGTATCATATAAATGAGTCACTTCAAACCTTAAATTATGTGTTATTGAATGTAAATTGTTTTATTCTAAAATGAAACATGCTTATAAGAAGTAAATGAAAATAAAATATGGGAATTTTGTTGATTTCTTTTGTTTGCTCCCTATATAATAAACACTTTATAAATTCAACAGTTTATTAAAAAAACAAAATGAGTAACAAATTATGATTTGAGTCTTGGCTTAAAAAGCTATGTTTTAACAGATTAATAATATTATCCTCATTTACAGAGTACCTCAACCTCATTGAATAATCCATTTCATTTTTGGAGTAAAAAGTCTTGCACTTGCTTATTAAAATCTTCAGCATATCTGATATGAATATTATGCTTACCTTCAGGGTAAAGATGAATTCTGAAAAAAAAAATATTAAAATGATCTCAACCAACAACATATTAATATCATCACCACCTATGGCCCACCTAAATCCAGTTTTTCATTATAGAACAGGCTTTTATAAACTTATATTTACTGTGACTTTACATGTTCGCTTAACCCTTCTTAAGAAGTTGGGAAACTTTGGTATTCATTAAAATTACATTTTTAGGAAATACCCAAAAAAAAAATATTACTTTTTTCTTTGAGAAAAATTACATTGCTTTTAGGCATGATTTCTCAAATGCAAGCTTATTCTTAAGGTAGCATGCAACAGTGCATATCTACATGCCACTTCCCCAGAACAGTTTTGAGAAATACCAAGACGTTTTGATGCAGTTTAGGAAAGTACAATTTTATGATTTCAGTGCAACTTCATCAGTGAGGTTCCTATTTTCTAATTTAAATTAATGAAAAACCAGGTATACATACATAGCTCCCTGAATGTGGGTGTGCAGATGAGTAACATGAACATTGTCGACTAGTGGATCTTTCTCTCCATACAAAATAAATGTTGGGCAGACAACATCCTTCAAACGGTCTGAACATATGTTGCCATCATTTGCATTATAAACTGCCTCCATTGCATCTATCCACTGTGACCATAGCTTAGGGAATCCTTCTTCGCCATACAGTTCGATCATAGGCTTGCGCATTTTTTCAGACCATGTACTTACGTCTTTTATTTCTGGAATGACAAATTGAATAAGATTCAAAGCTGTCCAATGATGTAAGTATTCCTCCGGTACCACATCAGGGTATAGAGTACAATTTATAGTAGAATCATGCTAATTCAGTATTATTAAAAACCAGAGGGTATCAGACTATTGGAATGTTCAGATTTGTAGATTATATTTAAAAAATCATAACTAGAATAAAGCATTTCGAAACGAGAATACATATACAGTAAATATTACATATACACGGTTTAAAAATAATACTTAATTGAGGTCTGTTCATGTGCAACCTTTAGTCTTTGTTTCATAAACCTGTTCTCATGTTTCAAAGAATTATGATAATTATCTTTAGCAGATAGGCCATTTTCCATGGGGGTGCCACATTATTGGATGTTTCAATCTATTGGAGTGTGAGATTAATGTGATTCTACTGTTGTAGCAAATAGAGAAATAGTTTATTATAATTTTTGAAGTGAAACTTCTTTAGGCGCATGAGGGTAAAATTTTTACAGATGAAACGTCACGCCGGTATGCAAC
>DWNE01003637.1:0-16381 GCA_018249875.1 Cecropterus toxeus
CGATCAAAGTCGGGACGGACTCCAGCTTGTCGTACGTGATGAGGTTGGGTGGTAGCACTAAATATCCATTGCCATTGAAGCCTACGCTCTCTCCTAGACGTTCAGCTGGAAAGTATATTATTATTTATAACATTTAACATTATAATAATTCTTTAATAATTATTATTCAGATCCATTACTTCATTTATATTGTGTTTCGAAAAATCCATTATATACATATTTGTGTTGCCTTTGCTAAGCATATTCGTGCTGTCATTTTAAATTCGAATATTTATTGATTCACATTTGCTACAAAAACATATTTGCGAATAACCAGCTTTTTTAAAGATTCCGAAATCGAGTCATACCTAATAATTAAATTTTTCTTTATTTTACGTCGACGTTCATTCCATTTCCAAAATTACCTACGTAACGTACTTATTTTAATATTGAATTAATATAAATTTACATTAGTAATACTTACGGATATGACAGTTCAACCCGGCAAAACCGAGTAAGCAATCGCAGGTGTAGTTCATGTTCTTGGTGTAGTCGGTCTTGCAGATGCCCTGGTTGCGGCAGGGTCTGCTCGCGCAGGGATCCTCGCGGGGGACGCGCGAGCTCTCCCGAGCGTTAACGTCAATCTCGCAGTACGATCCTCTGAATCCGGGAGGGCACGTGCAGACCGTAGCGTCGCTGCTAGCGCAGTACCCTCTGTTACGGCATTGGGTACACACGCTGTCCATCTGATGAACGAACATTGGCATTCGTATATCAATATATCACTTTCTTTAAAGCAGTGCTTTTCAATATTTTTCTCGACCCCTTAAATATTTTTCGGTTAACATGACGAGTATAATTTCGTTAACTTTCTCTTAATATATCTATATCTATATTTCTAAAAAATATTGTTTTTATTACTGAAGTAACTAGTTCCCTCAACGTCGCTCGCGACTCTCTAAAGACAACTCAAGCACCAAGGAGATCGCGACCCACAGGTTGAAAAACACTGTTTTAGAGGGTTTAGAAAATGTATCCAAATGTTACAAATGTTAAGTATGACTGTAGTGATTAATCTATAATGTGCACATAGAAGTATGCCGACTTGGGTTTGAACCCTGTGGACCGACGTCGAAACTTGATTTCATAGACGAAGTCAGTTATTCAAATTTACTCAGATAGGACGACGCGCGTGACGGAGCGGTCACTATACCGGACTGACGCGCAGTGGGTCCCGGGTTCGATCCCCGGCCAGACAGAATTATGAATGATGAGTTTAGATTTCTGTTCTGGTTCTGTGTTTGTGTATTCGTCTTTATGTGTCCATACACCCACGACACAGGAGAAAATCCTAGTGTGAAATGAAATACGGGGGCACTTACAAATTGTCAGTTACAATATTTTCTTACACTACCGCGATGTGGGGGTGTGGGGCTATGAGTGTACAAAGCGTGTTTTTTTATTGAAATGTGTATATGGCGTTAATATACTAATGCCATTTACTGTATTTTACTTACTGGTCTTTTTCCTAATTTTGAGCGCTGCAACGATAGTTTTCATAAATATTTATATAATAAATGTTTTGCAAGGTAGGGTTTTATGAAATAAGTTTTCGAGTGTCACGATTCAAATGAAGAGGTTTTAAGGCATGGTGTTGTCTGTTGCCATAAGGTTAAATTTAATGGAATCTTTTATGAAATATGATAGAAAACAAGAATATAGGTAACGTCCAATACACATTGAGGTGGCCACTGTCGTCCATGACAATCGGTAATCAACTTAAATGGACCTTTCACCGTAGGTTCTTGTAAAAACTTATTTTAAATGAAACGTTTTGATATTAGGTGAAGATGAGGTGGTAGTAAAGGCATTAATATAACATTGAATACTTCTGGAATGTCCCCGCGTTCTGTGGCAGCGCACTCCTGCACATTGGCTGATTGTATTGTAGAGTTTACCAGGTCCAAGGAATTGCTGTTCAGCATCACCTGTCAAAATAAATGCATTTATTAAGATAAAATAGTTTCCAAATCATAAGAGCGATGAATAATGAACCTTTACATTGTAATAGAGCGGTGTCTATGTGTATCTGACACGTAAAAGGTGCCGGTTTCGATCCCGCATCAGCCAGATATCTTAATTATGAATTTGGATTTCTGGTTTTGATCTGACTGGATTTGCATTCTATCTAAGTTCATGTTACCTACATAAATAATTTCATATGGTGTTATTAGTTTTCAAACGTGTTTTATTTTTTCAAATTATGTCTTGGTCCGTTTTGTAGTGAGTTAGGCCACTAACCTAACGTATTATAATTTAGCTTCTTAAGCTATTAGACCGATTGTTTTCAATCAATATACAGATAGGAAAGAATATTACTTTTCTAAAATTCACGTTTCAATCACAGTACGATGTATTTACCTATTACTAAAATATAAAACGAGTGGATCTTATTATGTTGTTTTGTATAGACACTTACGTCCCGGATGCAGCCGCTGAAGCCGGCGGACACGCCAGTGTTGGGGTTCAGCGCAATGGAGTCATCGACTCCACCGACGAACAGAGGAGTATCGAAGCTCAGGATCTGAAAGAACACCATTGATACTAATACTGATCATGATGGTGGTTCCATGGCCACCGCTATGTATTTTTTTTATGTATTTTCACCGATTTCTCCGCCATTATTAGTAATCATAATGCAGTAATAGCTATACGGTACAGGTTTTTATCGGGGCTCCATCCGCGTGCTCCTCCACGCCCTTTTATCAAAGTTATTCAAAAACCCCAGATACTTTAAACATAGAATGTTACCGAAGTTACCCTGTAGTTTTACGCTTTCATTAAAATTATTTACTGAAAAAAATTTGTTTCAGTACAAATAGATAAGTTATCATTTTGAGGTTCACTGCTAGACGTAGGCCTCCTTGAATGGGGGTTATTAAAAATAATCATTTCGTCCGGCTATCGTGTTGGTAACCGCAATAAGTAGATATTCAGGTCACACAGGAAAACGTTGTTCTTTATCCCCTGAATTTTGTACCTTAGTCGCCTCCGCCGATATGTGGAGGAAGAATGGTGGTTCTTATTTAAACCACACGTCACATAAAAGAGGGTTATTTTGAAATTATAAACATACAGTTTCATTACTTATTTGGATAAAAATAACTATATACATACCTTGCCAGACTGCAACATGCCAGTCAACTCGTTGACAACATCTATTCTCATAGCAACTCTGACGCCAACTCGGGAAATCCTCACGTCCGTCCAGTCGTTGGCCAGCAGAGTCTTGTTGCTCGTGAGGACCACTGGTACGCTTCCTACAATATTTTTTTATAAACTTAGAATTTCCAACTAGAATTTTAATTCTATAACTTTTACTTATATTATTTTACTTCGGTATTGTATTGTAGTCACAATAAATCTACTAATCTAATTAGTTATATAAAGGCAAATAAGAGTTACAGAATTTTGTACCCACGCAGTATCAACCAATATTGATCAAAGTTAATTAGTTTCATAGAAATAATTGCCTACCGTCACCAAAGTCGTATCGGAACTCCAGCTTGCCGTCGCGTACGACCAGGGAGATGAATCCTCCGTAGCCTCTGGCAGACTGGGCACAGTACATGATTATTCCGTCCGTGATGGGAGCTGTCGGTTTGATCTTCATAGACATACTGATGAACCTGGATGTTTCCGGGGGCTTCACTGCCAAGTAAGCGCTTCCAGTGAAAGCGGGGTATTCGATCGATTGTTTTACGTCACAGCTAGAATAAAAGCGCGCACTGGTCAATATAAATATTATGTTGTACGTGTAAACATCAAAAGCGTAATCGTAAAATAAATCATCTAGTACGGGTACTAGGAGCTCACATCGAAAGTGAATTACCCAAATTATACACACATAGATCAAAGTTATTGAAAAGTAATGTTAGAATATAGGTCTAGATTTCAGTAGGCAGTACAAAAAAAGCCGCAAAATGTGAATATTAATTGTCGAAAGAAAATTATGCTTGTGAATAATAGGCGGGTGGCCGATCATGTATTGATACATGTTCCAAATTTGTGCCCCATCTATCCATGTAGCCGTTTATAGCCGGTTTGTTATGAGGGCTGTAGGGTGACTTTGAATCACCCGAGACGAAAGTTGAATTTGTTACCTTTTATAGGAATAGGTGGGTGGAAACAAGAAAACTTATTCGATAGGAACATACACGAAAATTATATGAAAATTGCCACTGGACAAAGCTGAATTTGTAAAATTAGCGCCAGCAATTATTCCCTTATTTTTTCGCATTCATTACGTCAGTATACATAAATTTTATCTTTTACTTCGCCCACCGCCCGGAATTGCAAGCTTTACCACATCCTAGATTGGCCCCTGAAACTAGACATATATTCAAACTAAATTTAGATAAAACTAATTATTTGGTTAGATGGTTAAATAAAGGATTTAATTAAGCTTCATACCGCAAGTCATTAAAAGTCGTCTGCGAAACTGGTATGCGTTCGTTTTGTGAGGATGAGCAGGGATTGGATCGGTTGCGTTCAAATTATTTGTCAAAAAATGTAAATAACATGCAAAAAATATTTTAAAGTCTAGTAAATAAAAAATATATTAAAATTATATTTAACACGTGAGCTGCTTTCCCGTTTATAATAAACTTTAACATTAAATACTTTCAATTACAAACATTGTATAGGTAATATTTTCTAAAATTCAATAATGTACCAAATATTTAACTTTGAATCAGATAAAGGTTCCTATAATTAAATAATATTAAATTATAAAAATAATTTGAATATATGAATAAATAAATTAGTATATACACTTAATATTCATACATATATATGAGTGCATAAAAAAGTTGCGTTAATTAAATACATATAGTTATATTCGATCTACGTAATTGAACACTTAATATTTTCGATTAGAATGTTAAAGCTCTTTATTTATAAAAAAAAAAACTCTTACTCAGGAAGCAGCAAACGTGCCGAAGAACTACAACATCGAGTTATAAAATTTAAATAGTTTTGTCTTTTTCTAATAAGGCATTGAGCAACTGGATTTGCCAATTAATGTTCCATTGAATGCTGTGTGGTGACTGCCGCTGGCAAACATGTGACATTATCCACTGATTGGACGAAAGTTTTAATTGAGGTCGGACAAAGAAGCTTTGTTGCCTTTTGATACCTATTGAATCGCCTCATACAAAGGTGCTTTTCTACCAGAGCTTTGCAAGTTAGGTAAAGCTACGAAACTAAGCTCAGCTTAGCGAGTAAGTTGTGCTATGAATATAACATTGCTACACCGGTTGCGATCATTAATCCGCATCCGTAGCTTCTAGGGTTGTCACTAGTATTTATAATAAAGTATGGCCCTTTTTTGGGATAATTGTGCTTTATACTTTGCGGTAAAAGTAAAGCACGCGAAAATATTTTATATGGCATGATTTAAAAAGCTTTGGTCATAAACATGTTTGCGTGCAACAAACATTTTATGTAATTCTACAAGGTTCCTATAGCCATCTTACTGGCGACCTCTGTTTAGGTCGTCTAATTGCAGAGACATAGGTGCAAAGATATTCTTGACTCCCCCTCTTTTTGCCGACTTGATCCTCTCGCTCATAAAAACACAAATTGTACTTTATTTTGTAACTACGTGTTAAAGGGTGGCATGTGGTTACAGTCTATTAGACCACGAAGTATTTATTAGAATAAGACAAAACGTGGCTAACATAATAGAATACATACATCATTAAAATCATCAGTTGGCCACTGTAGCATAAACAAAAGACATGGTAAACGTCTCATTCAAGCATTGAATAGTGCGTATAAATATTGTGGAGATCTTGCACCAAATTGGTATAAAACAATAGTGCAAAAGTGTTAAGCACTACCTAAAGTGAATTAGTTTACAGCAACATTTGAACTTTTTAGAGCTCGGTTAAAGCTGTACATTAAGACTTAAATAGATATATCTAATGAAAACTAATTTCGTTAATATTACACATGTGTTTTATATCGAGTATTGCCTGCATGATTTTTTTTATACATAGTACATATATTTATTAATTTAATGACCCAGTATATATAGCTTTCCCTACAACTCCGACCGCGAGGTGAGCTATATCTGTTATAAGTGGGTACGATTAACCATTATCCATAAAATTTCATCCATCATATCCATGCATTCATATTTATTACATTAAAATTGTACTAATTTAATAACAATCGACTACAGTTTAATTGTAATCCAATCAAGAAGTCAGGAATGCAGCATACCGAAAAATAATCAGAAGTAAGTTCTTATATATATATATTTTTATATCCACACGATAAATTGGTTTTAGGTAAGATATAAATTTCGTGCAACTTTATCAACCCTAGCCTACGTTTCTCACCTACACTATCAGAGTTATGAATATCCCTTTTTAGACTGAGATCTCCGTATCCAAAAGAGAAACAGTACCTATATATTTTAATGACTACTTAATAACTTTGTACATGTATAACAAGTGCAAGTGAATATATACAAAGATTCTTATCGCGAACAGTAAGTACAACGCAGCCCCGTATCTTCAATGATTTTTATGCGGAGCAAAAATTAAAAAATGCCGCCCCTGCCCACTTGAATTTCTTTTTACCATAATTTAGGCCATCAAATGCCCAATAATTGGTGGTAATTAAAACGTATACTTATCAGGAACATTAACTAGTCGTCCGAATGGTGAAAGTTAAATTAATTATGAGTCGAGCATTCGTTAGCAAGGTTTGAATTTGCCGCCCTTTGAACTTGCCGTCTGGGGCATAGGCGCCGGCTTGCCCCCCCCACTCTATATCCGGGGCTGGTACAATTTAAATGCAATTTTCTTGGATGAAAAAGTAACATTTAAGGATTATTTAAAACAAATTTTCATATCTGTTACTGTTTTCGCTACCCCCGTTCTCCTACTGACGAGTGTTGAAAAATACCCTGCACATAGTGATGGTGACCGAAAGCAAAATTATGTATTTTATGTGAGCACTTATGGTTAAGCTACTTACTTTTTGCCGGTTAACGAAATGGGACAATGGCACTTGTATCCTTCAAGGGAGTCGACACACTTGCCGGGCCCGCAAAGGCCGGGGCGGCAGGCGTCGCCAGTGCGGTCGCAGATACGGCCCGCGAACCCTGGCGCGCAGTGGCACGCGAAGCCTTGCTCGATACGCGCCTCCTACATTCACATAGTTAAATAACTATTGGTTAGTAATCAAAAGTCGGTTATAATCATTACAGAAAATTGAGTATTTTTTAGGGTTCCGTATCCGTAGGGTAAAAACGGGACCCTATTACTAAGACTCTGCTGTCCTTCTGGCCGTCTGTCCGTCACCACGCTGTATCTCACGAATCGTAATAGTTACACTTTTTTATAGTTAACTTTTCTGCCGCTAAAACAACAAATAGTAAATATACAAAATAAATATGTAAGGGGGCCCCACATACAACAAACGTGATTTTTTGCTGTTTTTTTTTTGTAGATAATGGTACGGAACCCTTCGCGCGCGAGTCCGACTTGCAGCTGGCCGATTTTTATTTCATTCATCCAACAGCCGTTTGAGGTGCAATGCTGGACACAGGCCTACGATAGTTGTGGTTTTTTTAAATAATCACCGCGCCTGGCGTACTGGCGACCACAAATATAGATGTTACACATACGTTGCATCCTGTGTTTTAGGAAGTTAAGATATGCACGGAAGAAAGTGAGTGGAGCTAATCGAACACCCCACCATTTTTTATTGGCAAACCTAAAATTCGTCAAATGAAATTTATTCATCTTGTGTACCGACGTACATCTGGCATATTAGTCATTGGGAACAAGCAATTATTGGTAATAACCTGACAGACGCCATCGTTGAGACACAGGTTGGGCGTGCAAGTGTCGCATTCCCTCACATTCTCCTTATTTATGTTGGTGACCATAATGTTCTGGTCCTCTCTGCCTAAGATCAGCATGCTCACGCAACCTATGAATCTGCGAAAGACAATGAAATACCATTAATTAAAATGACTACGATGGGTAATTCAGATACAGCAAGGCTTATCCATTTGTATATAACAATAATAAAAGTTCCCCATGTCTATATATCGCTTGTATTTGCAAAAAAAAATGCTTGTGAAACTATGAGTGTCAGTATTACATAACATCTGTAAATTTATCTTATAGATACATTGAAGTTCAGAGACATACCTTTATTCCATTTAATATTCTATCTTATAAGACAAATTACTGTTTCGTAACTAAAATCTTGGTTTTGGATTTACTCTATTTTGTATTGTAAACACTTACCCAGTAGCATCGGAGATTTGGAACGGTAATTCTTCATAATTGGGTACACCACCCACGAACAGAGGTTCCTGCAGTTCAATTATTTTGCTCCCAATCGAACTGTCAACGAATGGTCCGGTATTGTCGACATCCATTGTCACTGCATAGAAAAAAATATTTTTTTAACGAATATATCTACAGATAAAGGTGTATGTTTGTGTATATACATAGCATAGTTATATTTTAACATAGAACACCCGCTTATCGTCACTTTGTCATCAACCCATTACTGTCCCACTGCTGGTCACGGGTCTTCTCTCAGAAGGAGAGAGTTTTAGGCCATAGTCCACCGCGCTGACTAAGTGCGAATTGGTAGACTTCACACACCTTCAAGAACTTTTTCTTTTCTTTAGAGAACTCTCAGATGTGCAGGTTTCCTCACGATGATTTCTTTCACCGTAAAGCAATGATAATAAATTATAATACGCAGGTAATTTTAACTTTACATTAACATTGACTGCTCCGTCTATCGTCACGTAGTATGTTTCCCTCGTAAAGGTTTGTTCGTAAAGCATAACAGTTGTTCATAGGGAATGAGTCAGTATTTCATCTTATATGAAGTGGTTACGACCACAAATGATCATTGGTAATATCACATAGAGTTCTGAATAACGATGCGTTACACTTCTCCACTAAAAAGCACAAGCGATCATAGCATATTGAAGCTATTTCTTTCATAAGAAGAAAAAACAAATAAGCCGTGAATAGAGATGGTAGAAGAAAAGAAAAGAAAAAAAGAAAATTGAGAAGATACATAAATTGAGAATTAAAATGTCTTTACCTTTATCGTTGGTCCTGCTGAGTCGGATCGTGTGCCACATGTTGAGTGTTAGCGGTCTGTCGCCATTGATGACCACCGCACCGTTGCCTGCGTCGAGCGTGAACCTTGGCACTCCTTGGACCAGTTGTAGTGCTAGGTAGTCTCCCATCTGTCTAGAATTGTCTCTGTACTGACTGTTGTAAAGAATCAAGCCATTTTCGTCTGCAAAAAAAATTATATAAGTAAAATAAATAATCTGGCTAGGAAAGTGTTTCTTAATACAGATAACTTTATTTAAACAGATACATCCTTAACAATGTCTCGAACAGCAAATCCGTCTATTTAGATCTCTCTCATTGGAGATTCTAGACCTGTGATTTAGGAAGTTATGCATGTCTTATATGAAATTAATTATAAGTTAATAAAGTGCTTACAAACACCGTAAGAGAACCTATGTACATACTTTAATTTAATTTGTAAAGTTCTTAATTTCAATTAAAATATATCATTACAAGCATTACTTCATTAACTTGATGGATATTTATTATAAACTGAACTATGTCACTCGAAAGGTGTAGATCGTTCGATGATAACATACCAGTGGGTTTGAAGGACACCTCGATGTCGAACTGTTCGTAAGCGTCCTTCAGCGTGGGCAGCGCGATCCAGCCTCGGCCATCGAACTGGGGAATCACGCCAGTGACGCGGAGTATCGCTCGGGTCTCTACCACGATGCGACTGTTGCTGACTCTGCAGACGTATGTACCAGCGTCGGCTTCGGTCACCGGTTCTAAGTGGAGATTGCTCTGGAAATGGAAAAAAATATAACTTGATTCTTAATCAATTTGACACAAAAACATTTAAATATACTGCTACATTAAATAATACACTTTAAGTCTTAGAACCAAAAAAAATGTTTATCCTAACTAAAATTATAAAGAGGATGCAGACCATCCGGTGTGTGGTCACTGCCGCTGATGGTCATTTTTAAGCAACTTCATACAGAGCAGGAGTTTTATCTGAAGTCAACAGAACGTTATTACTCCCAGGACTAAGTTGGTCGCCTCTAATGAAAGTGACCCAACCTTTATTCGTAACTTGAGAACTGCTTCACGCTAGACATAGGCGTTGCCGTAGTACCTCTGTGTTTAAACCATACTTTTTCTACTAATAAATGAGCCAAATCACTGCCAAATGGAAGTATGTATATCTAAGACCGTATTACCTCACCGAATAGCCGTAAAAGTGTATTGAAACAAAGAAAAATGTCAATAAGTTTGACAGTATTGTGAAACATTTAAAAAGTCACAAATTATTAAAAGCGTAAACTAAGCGTTAAACAACAAATAATCATTAAGGTTCTAAAACTGAATTATTATACGTTCCTATATATTATAATTATGATAATTCTGATACATATAAATAAAATTTAAAATACCTCATTCGGATTAACATTAGGCGGCAGCTGAGAGTACTCCCTTCTCCATTCGAAGGATACCGGTTCTTCTAAGTTATGGGTGCAAGGCAGATCTACGATGTCGCCGAGACGAGCCTTGTATACCTGGTTTCGATCGTTAACAGGGTATGATGGACCTCCTGAGCCTAGAAATAAATTTATATATGTACATACATACAATCAGTATATTGTAATACATATAATATATTAATAAAATTAATATACTTACCTGAATATTGAAGCACATATACCCATTTAGAAAGTTTAGCAATAGCTTAGTTTAGCATCATCGGACGCGGTTGGGAATTGGATAGGTAATTAGTTTTAAATTTTACGCGTTTCTACTCTTTGAATTTTGTATAAAGCTAGTGTGTAGACGTTACCTGGTATAACTTCGAGGTTAAAGTCTTCGTAAGAGGTCTGGCCAAATACGTCTTGGCCGGTGCACCTGTATACACCTGTGTCGGATTGTTCCACGCCCGGGATCATCAGGAGGGCTCCGCCGCCGTATACCTATGCAGAGATACATTTGTTAATAATAAACAATGTGTTATCGAGCTTACATAATATTATTGTAAAAAGAAATTTTAATGGTCGTGAAATATTCAAATATTGAATGTTTGCAGACTAATTAATTACTACCTCGTAGCCGTATTTGGTAGAATGTAATAGTTTGTACTTGTGGAACGTTGTAGGTAATTATAAAGGGCATTAACCGCCAAAAAGGGTCATGTACAGTTATTATTAAGTATATATAATTAAAAATAGGTAGACTTACTCTTGAGTCAACAAATTGGTTAGTGCCGTATCTCTCCCATGTAACAGTAGTGCCTTTGGAGGGGGCTCTACACAAGATCTCCACTTTCTCGCCAACCCTGAATGGTCGACGAGGCTGGTCGATAGCCACGAGCGCCATGGACTCTACCCGGGGTCCTAAAAACAACTTGATGTAAATATTATATAAAAAAGATACTCGTGCTTAAAGATTTAAGCAACTACTTGTAGAATACGACCTAAGAGATTAAACACTTTATACAATCTGTTTAGAAATCATTATAGTCCATATAAATATGATTATTAAATACATTACCATATTTATGTATATATAATATATTCAACAAAGCCAACGAACACTACATTCCTATTCATGCAAAGCACGATTATTTTGTTAAAGCGTAAAAAATGTTATGTTACACAAGAGGAAGAAAACAAATTACAAAACACGAATATTATTACCTATAGATACATAAATTAAATAAACACGCAAATTTAGCACAATATAATTATTACCATGTACAACTTATTTATTTCCCAATTTTAAAAGTAAAGAGTATCTTCACCACTTAGTTCACAACACGAATTATAGCAACCCAAGACCTTAGCGACTGCACAAGGACCTCAAACAACAATCCCCGAACACCCGCATCAATTTACCAGCGATGTTGGAGTACAAGTCCGAGCGGAAACCCGAGAGGCGCTTATCTCTCGAGAGGCAGTTCGCTTCATCGCTACCGTCCTGACAATCGTTGTATGTGTCGCATAGGAACTCGTCCTCTATGCAACTGCTGCCATCGTTACAACGAAACTGCGTTTGCAAGCACTTTATACCTTTACGGGTAGATGAAAAAACAGCTGTTATATTATAATAAAACACGTAACCTAGCTAAGATTATCATCGTATTAAACTAAATTAGTAAACGAAGGACGAAGAAAGAAGGAGGCGTTTGAAGGATAAATAGAAATATTGGTATGTTGTAAGTAATAAATGTAAGTAAGCATGCTGAACTAACGTTCACTATCAGGGGAGGTCGAAGCGAAGATATGAAAGAAGGGGCAATTACGTTCACCGAAACCACATAAGCGCCAACTACTGACAACTTTATAGACGCCGTTTAGCTACGACGGCTCTCACTGACCCTCAATGTGCAGGTTGATGTAATTGCTAGATTGGCGGCCGTATTCGTCCGAAATAGTACAGACATAGCGACCGCTGTCAGTTTTCTGTGCGAGTCGGATGTAGAGGGAGCCGTCTCTCTTGAGGTAGACGGAGCGAGGGAGGGCGTTGCCGTCCTTGGTCCAGCGGATGCGCAGGTCCGGCCGCGTCACGTTGCAGCTGAGGTGCACGGCCGCGCCCACATGTGCGTGCTGCTCGTTATCGTGCGACTCCCAGCTCGTGCGATCGCTGTCTTCTATCAATTGTTAATGTCACATGCAATCAAATGTACCCACGTACAAGCATATGTTACTGTGGAATGGTAACATGTTAAGCATTCGAGTGAATTATAAATTAACCGTACGGTGTTTCGTTTGTTACGTGATCATACGATGCGTTCGAGTCGGCTATATATATAGAGTAGATAGACCGTTCTCGTCAAAAATGATACAGTGTGATATGCAAAAACGCTTGCAACAGGTGCCTTTACGAAAACTAAGTGCATCCTGTACATTGGTGAGGTGAAACGAATTGACGACGATTATACTTAAGTGCTTTCAAATAAAATAATTATTATTTCTACGTTTTTTTTTCGTGAAAATTTGCAGTATTGAAGCATTTTAAAGTTGATTATAAAGGCATACCGCTGACAACGACTTGGGCGACAGCACTCGCGTTGGCTATCCTATTGCTGGCGAAACAGATATATTCTCCGGCATCTTCGTTTTCAATTTGACGGAACCTCAAGATAGGACCACGGATCTCAACGCGGCTGTGGAGAAAATATGTCAGCAATTTTTTATAAATCATATTTAGGATAGGTATTCATCTTAAAACCTAGAAAAAGACACACCGTAATAAAAACTGAAGGATGTGCAATGCAATAAAGATAATAATTACCTGGATGGCACTTTGTTGGGTACTGGAGCCCAGAACGACTTGACGTTGTCACCCTCGACTATGCACTCGACGGTGGGGGATTGTCCGGGTTGCACTACTTGTTTCGCCGGATTCAGAGTGATTCTTGGCGGGGCCAACACTTCCAATCTCGTATATTCTGGTTCTCTCTCTTCATTGGTGTATCGGTTGATAAGAATGCAGGCATATTGACCGGAGTCACTTTTGGTTGTCTGTCAAAAGTAATAATGATAAAGAACTACTGCTGTTAAAGAAATTGTAATGCTATTTGTATAAGAAGATTCTGTCTCATTATTTATTTGTAAGGGACTTAATAAATGTCATTAGATAAGGTACTGAATTATAGCAAAAAAAATGTACGTACGCCAGTGATAACTAAAGTTGAACCGATCTGCCTGGCATTATACTGCAGGGGCTGTCTGTCGCCTCTGGTCCATAGTACATCGTATTCACTCGATGCCTTGCAACTGTTGATTAAAAAATATTTCGTTTCGGATTTAATCGATGTTAAAGTATGACTTATTCAAAAAGTATAAACGACAAATGTGAATATAAACAGTGTGTACAGACATGGTCAATTAAAGGGGAGGAGGGTTAAGTTTATTACCTTCAGAGTATGGTTTGAGAGATATGGTCTGCTTGAGCCGAGCGTAAGATGTATACCGGAGGAGGGCTATCAATGAAGCGAACATGAGAGTACTATTTGGTAGTAATACTACAGATGTTAATGAGTCGGCATTTTTTTAATATAAATTGAAAGTTACTTAAGTCGTGTCTCCTGTCCCTCGATGGCTAAGTTGCTACCGGGAATGATGTCGTTGTTGTTTTCTTCGTCAGTGGTGATGCCATCTTCGCCGCTACCCTCTGTATATTTAATTCAACTATTAATACACACCAAATAATATTTATAGTGTCATAAAGCTTAATTTAGGTAAAACTATTAATTCCAAATCTAAATTAGGTACTGTATTGTTTTGAACAACATTGAAGCTCGTATAAAGTTGGAGTAGCATACGAACTGCTACACCTTTTGAACTTCTACACATAGAACAGACTTTATTTAAAGCTAATTGTAGAGACGTTGCTTTCCCTAAGAACCTAGATGGTCAGTTAAATGCATGAGCTGTTCCTCGTCAGAAATATGTGATGCTGGTACCTAACCGGTGAATGGACTGGTCCTACCTCCTAAATACAAAGAGAGAAAACTCACCATCGTTATCGCCAACACCTCCATCGCCTCGCTCAACGCGAATGGCAAATCGCTCTTCGACGGTACCGGCCATGGATTTAGCTGTACACAAGTATTCGCCATCGTCCTCATAACGCACGTATGGGATCTTCAGCACGGCTATCCTGGGCGTCGGTGCAACTATTTCGTAGTTCTTTTGATCCACTGTTAAAAATATATATGTTAGTCTTCCTTCTCTGTCTGTTTTACAAAGTTATTAAATACTTAAATATGTAGTATAAGACAATAACTTTATTGGACTAAAATGGCAGTTTACGTAATGTTAAATAATTAAACGTCGCTTCATAGACATCACCAAACCAAAAAAGTAATATTTTTTAAATGTTTTGTTAAGTTGGTATGACAATAATTCGGTAAATAATGTATAATCATAATTGATGTATGAATATAATCTTCTTACTTATAGAAACTTCTGGGTCAGGATATCCATTGGCTCGGCATTCAACGGTGACGGAATCCCCGAGGATCGTCTTCATGAAAACTTTGGGTGTGATGGTGATTTCAGGCATAGACACTACTTTGATCTGAGCCCGAGCGCTAACTGTTCCCGCAGAGTTTGATGCTGTACAGGTGTACTCGCCCTCATCATTCACTTCAATCCTCTCGAATCTGTGATGAAAATTGCCGGTTAGTAAAGAAAATTAGAGTTGTGACTTGGCTGGTCACAAACCGATTTTATTCTTTAATTGAACAATTTTTTTTCCAAATATCGATGTTTTAAAAACAAAATCTTTTTTTTTTTAATCTATTTGTTTATTTAGCCCTTGGATTGGGGTCCAAAGTTCCAAATACTTTTTGTTCATTTAGTTGACATTTTTATGCAAAACACCACTAAAAATAGGCATTAGATGGCGTTGCAAGTAATTCTATTATAGAGCTTCTGTTTAAATTTCGAAAGTAAGTAAAACTACGAAATAAATAACTTTTTTTAGTAATTCAAAGCAACGGCAAAAAGAAACGAAACTATGGTGTAAAATAAAAAAAAACGATAAATATAAAATTAATTATTTATGTCCAACAAATTGATTTATATAAATCCAATATTCTAAAAAATAATCGATTTATTAAATAATCGATTCATTTTTCACATCCCTAAAGAAAATTTCTTCACTTTACCATCAATTTTAGCTTACCTCAGAACGTTATGTTTCTGTATTTGTACGTGTGGAGACAACGCTCTTCCTCCGCTACGATCCCATGTGACGTATGGTTCTGGAATGCCACCCTCAACCCTGCAGTGCAGATCGTATTGCGAGCCGAGGCTGACGATATGTAACGTATCCTGAGGCCAGATCTGAACGCGGGGTGGTTTACGTCCTGAAAGAGAGAAGTTTGAACGCTTTATTGTACATTTTCTAAAAGTTATATTCAAATACCATCATATTGATCTCTATCATATTGGTATGATAGAGAAGATCAATCCAATTACAAAGTACGTATTAAAATAGTTACGTAACAAAATATAATTTTAGTGTAACTAAAAAAATATATCAGCGTCGCGTTGGTAAAAAAAATTATAACATACAAATAAACACTAACATACATACTCAGGTGCACCCACGCGTACACATACACTTTTAGAATTTAATTATGATTTTCTTAATATAGGAAATAATCGTTAAAATGTATACGAAAAACTTCGATCACTTAAAAGAACTAGATACACAATCAGCGACAAAAAATGGTCTCACGAAAAGAGCACCCAAATGGAGAT
>DWNE01003638.1:0-16379 GCA_018249875.1 Cecropterus toxeus
AGTACCTATATATATTTTTTTATAATATGGAAGAAACCAACGAGAACACAGTCCATCAGATGCTAAGTGTCCACTACCCCTAATGGTCATCTGTAATCAACCTCAGGTGAGATCAGTCTTAGCTTAGGTTGCCCACAAATGTGTTGTTACCCTTGCAGCAGTGGTGAGTCTGGAGTCAAACAACAAAGAGTTCTAGAACTAGATCTAGGTGGTAGAACTCTTTGTTTTTCGACTTTAAATAAATTCGAAAACAATAATTATACATATATTAATATAATTATTAATATATAATTATTATTTTGTTTTAAATGTCTAATACATCGTAGTAATATCTGAATTTTATGTGCGTTTTTTATTAAACTAATATGGTCTGTTGGTGGAATCGGAAGGCCAGGTAAAGTAATCCCATTAAATTTGGGCTTGTTTGATTTGTTTTAACAAAAACATGGGTCTTAAGACTTTTTTATTATTTTCAAATTATTTTTAGTAACAATTTAGTTGTCACTAAAAATAATTTGAAAATAATAAAAAAGTCTTAACAAATTAAAAAAAATTTTACTTACTGAATATTAATATAAAAAAAAATCGGAACTTGATAATAAAGCTGGAATCGGTAATTTTGAAATAAAAGGTGCACAGAAAGCGCATGGATTTGCATTGGGGTTACTCTCCATAAAAAAGGGATGATTTCGACGAGCTTGCTTACTATGACAGAGGAAGAGAGAGAGATACAGACAGATTTGTAATATATTGGAACTTCGTTATATGTTACAAATCAAGAGAAAATCCATTCAGAATAATAATTAATTCGTAATCCTAGCGCGAAGTGTTTGTATTGATCATAGGTAGGTGCTAAGACTGAATGAATAATATGTAATGTATAACACCTACATGGCCTATTTTCAGATAAATAATGGTAACAAAACGATATTAAATTTCATTCACTCACTAATAATCAAACGGATTTAGAAGCAAACAAGATCCAATCACGAAATTACGCGTTTACTTATTATCATTAAATGTTTATTTGTTTCCAAACTATTGTATTGAATGTACTAATTAACATTTGATATAGTACAGGTACTACGTACTACATGTACGCAAGTATTGAAGAACATTTTGTTTTAATAGTATAAGAGAAATAAAAATGTACACAATTTTTTATATTTAACGCATGTCTCCTATAATCAAAAGTGTTTTCTACGATTTCTATGTTATAAGTGCTAGAGAGTAATAGGATGATAAGTATAAATACTGAAATGTAAATTCATTATTACTTGTCTGTCCGGGTATTCTGGTACTGAATGTGGTTATGTTATATTTGTCTTTATGTATTTAGGGTACCCACTGAAAGGGCTCTTCGTGTATTCCTGGGAAGTTATGAACATTCCATTTTCTGCGTTACCAAGCCCAAATATAACGCTATTACGAGTATAAGGTAGAAATATGAGTAATGGTAAAGTAAAGACGACCCGCGTGGCCAAGCGGATACCATACCAATCTAACGCGCAGTGGGTCCCGGGTTCGATCCCCGGCCAGACAGGCATCTACTTGATGAGTTTAGCTTTCTGTTCTGGGTCTGGGTGTTTGTGTATTCGTCTTTATGTGTCCATGGCACCCACAACACAGGAGAAAATCCTAGTGTGGGGCTATGAGTGTAGACAGCGTCTTTTTTTTTTAAGTCGCCGCTATCGTTCTAAATTCCACCAACTTCAAGTATGCCATTCCTGTACAAACAATTATTAAGTTAAAGGTAATAAAACATTACCTAATTAATTAAACAATCTTATGGATAAAAAAACTTAAATGTTAAAAGAAGTTATCAAACTAAGTACAGAAAGGTGGTAGAACCAGTGCAGTTCGACCGGGAAAGTACCACCGCCACACGTATTTCTAACGTGAAGGAGATCTTGCGTTTCGGTGGAAGGGTGTGGTGGCCATCTCAGTCCTCGAGCGTAGCAACGCAGCTGTGTTCGACTTCAAATAGAACCTCAGTTCTTTATGAAATTGCTCACAGATGGCCATGGGTGGCAGTAACCACTTACCATCAGATGGAGTGCATGCTATTGTACAAATTCATTCTTATAAAAAAAAACATCCAAATTGCTGTCCCAAGCATTAAAGTTTTTTTCATGTTCATTCCTGTACTATAATCTATTAGATGATGTGTACTAGTAGTAAAACAACTCAATCCCAACGAGGTCGGTCCCTCATCTATTTTATGTGCTGTATCTTTATAAAGGTGACGTTGTTGACGAAGATTTATGGCATAAACACACTGACCTGCCATAAGTAAACTTGTGGGTTTTTACGAGATTAACTTCGTTCTGAATTGTGTTAGGAGTTTCGCGTTTCAAGCGTAATAATGTTAATTGGTTTCGTTAGCGATGATAATTATTTATTGAATACTAGTTGATCTACAGCTGTTAATTTCGTAAAACTATTTATCGTATTTCTGTATATTTTTTGGAGTTGATCTTATTAAACCGATTTTCTTATTATTAGGTCAGACGAAGTTATTGTTATTTACGTGGATTACGAAAAAAACTCGTTTTAATGGTAACAGTGAAAAATATCTACTCATGGATATCTGTAATCAATTCCCAATTGGATTAGAGTTGTACCTAATGTCGGCATCATACGTGTTTCAATCTTTGAGGACTAAAGTAAGCTTAAATAGTAATTAAAGTAATAGTTAAAGTAATAACCGCGTAAAAATGTAGGTGGGGTTGGTATTTAACCTCGCAGTTAAGATATAAAGTTTTAATAGTTTTAATCAGCGCATAATAATACCAATTGGCATATTAGGCCTCTGTCCAGAAAAAATCATTGAAAAGATGCATTGATGGATCTTTTTGCACTTTTATGTCCACTTTAATCCTCGATCCGTGATTATATGCAAAGTGGGTTTTTTGACACTAACGCGTGTCGGAAGATCCATTACGAATAAAATCACACAGACATAACCTTTTTTTACCCTACCACGTCAGAAGGAGGGTAATGTTTTTCGAGCGTATGTATGTATGTTTGTTTGTATGTATGTCAATTTCTTTGCCACGTGCTGTAGCCCAAAGGCTTGATGGTTTGTGTCGTATGACATATCATTAGAATGGTTTCACTTTGCTGTTTTTATTCGTAATGGATCTTCCGACACGTGTTAGTGTTAAAAAATCAATTTTGAATATAATCAGGGATCGAAGATTAAAGTGGACATAAAAGAGCAAAAAGATACATCAATGGATCTTTTCAATGGATTTTTGTGGACAGAAGCCATATTAGTACCTGGTCTATCATAGTTATATAACTAGCTAATAGTTCACACACGCATCATTTTGATACAGTGTCGTAACCATAATAATTTTAATGTCATTGCTCAAGAAACTTGGGACCTTTTTTGGGTCGGGTCTCTTTTTATGTGGTAGTATCTTTGTAAAGGTGTCAGCTCGTTGATGAAGATTTATGTCGCAAAAACGGTGACCTCTATGAAGTAAAGTTAACTTCTTAGCAGATTAACTCCTTTATGTTACAAAAATGCGAGATTGTAATATAGTTTTATTTATCCGGACATCGGTTGATCCTTTTTGTGTGTCCGGGAAGAGAGAGATTGTGGCTATAATTTGTCGTGCCAATTGAGGCGTGGCTAGTATGGGGTTCCTTCTTCCAGGAAACGTCTAAGCGACATCGTACGAGGGAAACAAGCATCCTGCAGGGAAACAAAAAGTCGTTATTTCGTGCCTTGTTTTGTTTAATTTTGATTTGTATGTAATTGGCATAGTAAGTATTTAAAACCATATTAATATTGTATGTGTTATGTGTTAAAAGTTAAAGACATTTGAAATATCAAATTTATGTTAGAATACGTTTTTAAATGTATGGAAAAATAAATTATTTTTGAATGTAGTATAACGTAAACATTTTTTTTCAGAACATAAAAGGCAAAAATGTATATTGAATTTTAAAAATAAACGGCTCAACAAATTGGAAATTAAAGGTAATCAATTAATTATTTATTACATACGTAATTTCTTTATATTGTTTTCCAATATATATATGAACTAGTAATCAACGTATTTTTGTATTTGAATGTAAATACTCGTACGTAAGACACGTATACTGTAGAATTACAGGTCGCACTTACCACAATTTCGATAAACGCTGAACCGAAGCCTGATAAACACGGGCTGCGGTGTGTTGTAAATAATGACACAATTCCCTGAACTGCTATTTGTCTAATGAAAAGCCTTTGCAAATTTGCAAATAAAGGCAAAAGTTTTTGTAAATTATTGCAATAAGATTTTTTGTTAATCATTGAAATTGTATGAAAGTTAATTTGAGGCATTTTTATGAATGACATGAAATCAAAAGGAGAATCTACATTTTTTAACAGATTGGAACAGTGAGCACGCATTCAACTTGCATTTCCACTGCCGCCTAATGGACATCTGTAAGCAACTTTACATAGATCAGGGGTTCTACCTGAAGTTTATCACAGATGCGTTGCTACTTCCAAGGACTGAAATGGTTGCCTCATATATAAGTGACCCGGCAACCACACCCTTCCAACGAAACGCAAGAACTGCTACACGCTAGAAATAGGTGTGGCGGTGGTCCCTCCCCGATCGAACTACACTGGTTCTACCACCTTTAAATAAACTATTTGAATATTAAACATTGTAAATCATTTCCACCGTGACCAAGAAGTTGGGAACATTTTATCGAAAGTACTTAATATATACATAATAAAATGTGTCAACTCCGCAATCATTAAGTACAAACGAATCCCTTAGTCAATTTAAATACAATTGATCATTTATTTTTATGTTGATTACAGTTCGTAATTATACATTGGTCACAAATATCTGTAATTGTGTCAAATATTATCAATAATGTTTTTAACTAGATATCATTTGCAAAAGTACAAAACTAGTAACATCGTTAAAAACATTACATCAAAATATCCGACTGCTTAAAATGAAATTTTTGTTCATAATAACATAATTATGTTTAACGCTTATATGAGTTTTAGTCAAGTGTTAGTAAAAAAAATCGCCCCACCCCCCCCTGTTTCTTCTATTTTCAGGCGCCATTTCATAAAAAAATATAGCTATGCAAACTGAGACGATTCTAATGATATGTCACACGTCACAATCCGTTAAGCCATTTGGACTGTAGCGCGTGCCAAGGAAATGGACAAACATGCAAACAAACATACATACATACGCTCGAAAAACATTACCCTCCTCCTGACGCAGTCCGATAATAATTAAGGCAAATGTAGCTTTAAAATGATTTATTTTAAGTACGTATGAATTTAAACAGCGTCACATGTTTATTCTTTAGGAAGTAGTCGTAGTTTACAACATTTCGATAAACGTTGACTCGTACAGCCGAGTGCATGAGTTCGACGCCTGTTACGAATAATAGCATAAGTCCCCAAACTGCTATTATCTATTGAAATGTACCCTTAGATTATTCAGAGACTCATCTGCACTGAAGCAGACAATGGCTTGTGTAATTAATAAATTTGATCTTCAGTATCCAAACACGCTCGGAATGTTCGACAATTCTCTTTGGTTCAACTCTGGTCCACCGAAGTACGTACCAACCTACATTCTACCCTAAATTCTGCCATTTTTTTTTATCAAAATATTTGCTATAATATAATCTGGTCTAAATACATAGTGCTTTTTGCACGCGTAGCGTTTAATTGTGTTCTGCTTTATGATATTTTAGAATTAATTGCAAATTCTATGGATCTTATGACGGTATTTTTAATGCAATGTTAGTAATAAATCTGTGAACTTTAGATGGAATTTCTTTCCTCATAGCGTACATTGGACTATATGTACATCAGTGAATGACATTTTAACAGAGAACCACAACTGATAACGCTTTCTACATTCATAGCCTCACACTACGATTTTCTGCTGTATCGTGGGTTGCATGGATACACACAAAGACAAATAACCAGACTGAGAACAGAAATCTAAAATCATCAGTCTGTCTGGCCGGGGATCGAACCTGGAACCCTGCGTGTCAGACCGGTGTGGTGACCGCTCCGCCGCGAGGGTCGTTAAACTACAAACTAGAACTAATGAATTACGAGTTCTACTTTCAGAATTAATGAAATAGTTCCACCTTATTCGTAACAAATTACATGCAAATAACATTAGATACGACTTTTGACTTCTACTTTCATCTTACCGAAAGGATCACTACTCATAACAAATCCATCACTACTCGTATTAGGAGATTAATAATATACTCCAAGCAAACTAGGAAGTTTGATACAATAGTCTCATAACATTAGAGTGAGTTAATATCACGGGAAGTTTTCCTACCCAAGGGAGAAACATCGTGTTTCCCTATAAGTAAATAAAGATATATATTTGAAGTAAAACTGACATGGATTGCCATCAATACTTTATCTCATATGTGTCTAAACCTCGAAAGGTGGTTGAATTCTGTTTTTCTGTGTTAGCATAAACAGCGGCGCTTATACATTCCATGTATCAGTATAAAACAATCCTTCATCTGATTTGAACGATATGGTATAGTAGAGAGTATAGAGGCAGTTTGCACGAAGCGTTCCATTTCTGTCTTCAGGGATAACAACATGGTTCTTTGTGGCCAACATAAGAGCTCAATATACTTTTGCTACTAAGAATCTCGTGTATTCCTCAATTAGCCTTTATAAGTTCTGACAAGCGTGTTTTTGACCGCAATAATACATATTGTAGGTGTTAATGTTACACAGGAAAATCAGCAGCATTTTCTCTTCACCTGGATTTTGTCCCATTGGGGACTATGAGACAAAATTTACAATATCCACGGCAAGAGGAAAAGTAGTACTATACGAAACCACACCATACGGTATAATTACAATTAAATGAAATGGTACAAGAAATAAAAGGAACATCTAAGTACGAGTCGAACTCGCGCACAAAGAATTCCGTACCATTATCTATACAAAACGTTGTTGTATGGGAGCTCCCCTTACTATTTATTTTATTCAGATTTTAGTAATTGTTGTTAAAGCGGTAACAAAAATACATAATCTGAAAAAAATATCTAGCTATCACGGTTCATGAGAAACAGCCTGGTAACCGACCGACGGACAGACAGTCAGCCGGACAGTCGAACAGCGGAATCTTAGTAATAAGATTCCTTTTTTACCTTCTGCTGTGGAACCCTAAAAACTCTACGCTACAGTTCAAGAGCCAAATAAACAAATTTCGCACTTGTCGATAACAGCCTTCGACTGAAGTTATTTCGCCACAATTTATTGATTTTCGTAAACCACTTAATGATTCCATAATCTACTCTCGAGTTTAACGTCCTGATGATTCAAATCTATCGGTTATTCATAACCATAAAATTTCCCTGCGGTCGAGGTTAAATCGATGTCACCTTTATTATGGAAATCGTGATATCTTAAATTAAGGAGTTTGAGGATCGGATCTTAATAAAAGCTGATGAAGTAATTTTACTTACTTATACATTTAGGTGTCAATACAAAATTGAATCGAATTTGATCTCAGTCTTGAATTTAAGATTACGTTATTAATAATAATTAATTAAAAATAAAAATTAATTTAATAAAATTAATTTAAGATTTAGTTATTTGTGTTATATAGTCTCAAATATCTCCGTGCTTGAATTTATTTACCTAATGCAACGTTATATAGTCAATGCATAATACATGGTTAATGTAAAGGCGATACATCTTTGCATCCATTTACATATAATTGTACCGCACGCTGCCAAGATTTTATGCAATCATCATTTATATTGCAATTTGCCTTGTCTTGATATATTTAGAATTGTAATGCACATTTCTAAGTTTAATCTAAATAACATATATAGTAGAACCTCTATAATTCGAACATCGAGGGAGACGCCGAAAAACTCGAGTTATAGAGTTTTTGACTTATTTCGACTTAGATTGATGCGACTTGTAGAAGTTAAGATTAATAACTAACATAACTTATTTTGAGTTAGGGAGGTGAATTAAATGAATATTCAAATTACACAAGTAACAAACATATTTTTATCTAGAAATTATCAGCAAATTCTTAAAGTAAGTATCTTATTTTTCTTCGAACTACCTATAGAGGTACTCGTAATAATTGCTTTTTCGAGTTATAGAGGGAAATATGTACCAGAATAGCTTGCCTAGACTCACTGACTATTTCTACTAATAGAGTGTTAAGATTACGAGTAATAGAGGTTTTGGGGCTTAAGGTGAAGGGAAGAAAACATTTTTTCGAGTTTTGGAGGTTTTCAACTTATCGAGGTTTGACTTAAAAAGGTTCTACTGTATTATTCGTTAAATCAATCATAAATATAATTTAAAGGTTTGACTCCGAAAGCACAACCGCCAAAAGGAAAAAAATAATAAGGAGATATAATTATGCGAGACGTTTCGACTTCGCCCTCAGAGGAATCAACGCATCTGTGGCTAACCTCCAGTTGATAACAGATATCCATGGGCGGCAGTGGCTACTTACCATCTGGTGGACTGCATGTTCGTTTGCTATTACCGGCTCATTTATATGTGAAACGACCATCATAGTCCTCACGAGTAGCAACGCATTTGGGATCAACTTCAGATGGAAATGAAATGTATTTATTCTGCATAGGCCTACGGGGTCACTTGCAAATTGTCAGTTACAATATTTTCTTACACTACCGCCGGATCGGAACGCGACCTCAACTGAGAAGATCGGGCAAGAAACTCAGCGGGTTAGTCTTTTTTGTTTGTATATTATCTTTTTTTCTTTTTTTTTTTATAGAATTTATAGAATTGCTGTTGTATATGTTGTTGCTTACAGATGTCCATGGGTGGTAGTAACCTCTTACCATCCGGTGGGCTGCATGCTCGTTTATTGTTTTATGCTTATAAAAAAAACATATTTATAACCAAAAATCCATAATCTGTTGAACATTTACAAAACGTAGGATTAACCAAAAACATCTTATTCCTGCATGTAGCCGAAAGTTGTAAACCGAACAAAATGTAGGGTTTTTTAAATGCGTATATCATAAGTAATTACACACAACATTACCATAAAAATTAAGTACAAAAACAGTTTCCATCCGCTTGGAGAACTTTGAACAAAGTTTTGAGTTGAGATGCGCGCTGCGACCCGCTTTGTTGTCATCGTAACTCGTTTCCGAACATCTGCGGCTTGTCACTTAGCCGAGTGCTGGCATCTGATTTACGATATTGGGCCGTTTTGCATCATCACATGTCGTAATCTATATTACTTGTATGTATGGGCTGTATTATTATACCGATTGAAAGAGTTATAGCCTAGTGGTTGAATCTCTCAATCGACAGTCCGAGGTTCAAATCCCACTATTGTTTTTTTCTAAAATGATATATATGCGCTTAAGAAATGACTTACCACTACTTTACGAAGGAAACATCGTGAGGAAACCTCATACCTGAGCATTCTCTAAAAAAAGTACTGAAAGATGTGTGAAGTCTACCAATACGCATTTGGACAGTAGGACAATAATGGGTTGACAAGACCATAATATCTGACCTAATATGAGACCAATATATCATATTTTACTTGCCACAGTTCGATTGACTGTAAGTGCTCTGTCATCCGTGGACAATTGACATCAACTCTTAATATTAGTATGAAAGCTTCCTGGGGTATAATATTCATGAATTGCTATCTCTCGTGACAGACTCAAAAAACAGATTATAAATGTGCGTGTCACTGATGTCGTACGACGGGAAAGATACACTTAATCAATAAATAACATAACATATTTATAGGTGGTACAGACTATTTAAAATCAGGTAAGATACATGCTTGATCTAATGAATCAACTGATTTTCTATTTTTATTTATGAATCACGTAAAAAAACTTTTAAGAAAACAATGGAGCATACATAATAGGCGTAATACGAGTTTAGTGTAACGTAAACAATTTTAAAAGCTTGAAAACACTTTTTATTTTGTGAAAAGGTTTCCAAATTCACTCGCGTTCTTTTTTTCTAAAAAGGTCTTTTATAACAAGCAATATGACTGAATGGAGCGACTTTGGATCATCAATCATCCGAAACTAAGTTTGTACCTACAGTAAAATTTCACAACGGACTATTGTTGAAATTGGGCAATTTGTGCCATTATTAGGTACATAACAGGTACAATACAAATTTCTAATCATTATTACACACAATAGTTGTCAGGATAATTTATTATTTCACTATTGAAAATTAATGAAGTTCGATTGTGTGTGAATTGTATCATCTATTTATATACGTAGATTAGATTATACTCAATAGTTTAAATTGAAATCGCATAAATAATTATCGCTAAGTGCAATTTATTGGACTAAACAAACTTGTAAGTGCATCAAAAGTGCTTTTACTGTTTATAACAAGCATGTTTATGTTATAAATTTGTTCGTTGTAAAAAAATTGTCAACTGTATCTTTGTATGAAGTTTATATAAATGAACATTTTGTAAAGTAATATTTACAGACTGAGGTATATGTTTAAAGGAACCTAAACCTTATTTAAAGTCTGTAGGAGAAGCACGTATGCCCTTGACAAATAATAAGAATGTTGCCTCTTTACTTTTATAAATATACTTCACAAAAAGTGAACGCAAACACGAGATAAAAAAAAAAACAGTAATTGCATGTTCTTTACCTACTTATGACTTGTGGCTTTATTGTTTACATTTAATAAAACCTACAGTTAAGTGAAAAGTACAGATCCTAAATGTCACACAAAAGAGTTAATTGTGATGAAATAAAAAAGGTAAGAAATTCCTGATTTTTGAAATCGATTAACAACAAAATAAATATACTTTGCAATGTAGCAATATACTTGTATTAACTAATTAAATTATTAAAAAGGTCAAGAAACTTTAATGCCCAAATGATTAAATATTTCTTATATCGTGAAATCTTGCAAATTATAATTTGAATGTAAACAAAAATATCCTGTAGATCTATACGATTAAAACCTACAAAATTAAAGAGTTTCAATAACGTTTTAACATAAAACATTGCGTTATGGTTTAATAGTTGTTATTGTTATGGAGGAAACATGCTTGGAAATCCGTAGTTGTTGTACGCAAGGGAACTTCGTCCTAATTGCTGTTTCAATCGGTCAAATATTAAAGCTATTATTACGAGACTCAAGCTTGGTTCAAATTCTGTGGCGTCAAGGCATAATGGCTTCCTAATTGCTTCTCTATGCTTTCGTGACCGGAGCTTTAAGTTGTCTGGATATTCCGATAAACTGAGGCTTTGTTTGTCGAATTCTATATTTAGTGTTGGTAAACATAAAGTGTTCCGTTAGTGTAATGTGATCCCAAGGTTCTCCCAAGAGTTCTACCGAGTCTATGTGGTTCGAGTCCGGAGGCACCAACGCCCTTATTTCTGCTTAATGACAGCAGTATTTAGCGCTGTGTTTTGGTATGAAAGTTATTGTGACGAAGAGATACTTATCCGAGGTTTCCATCTTAATCCTCGGGAGTAGCATCGTATCTGTGGTCATCCTCAGATAAGACTCTGATCTTATCTGGGGTTGATTACAGATGTCCATGGGCGGCAGTAGCCACTTATTATAACATCAGGTGGACTGCATGATCGTTTGCTACTTTAATATGGTAAAGAAAATCAACTTAGTTCAAGTATCAAGAGGATCAACTTAGTTCTTAGGAGTAAGAGTTCTTTATTCTCGATGTCAATGATCTGTGGTTAATATCGAGTTTAACACTTATCTTTTCTGGGATTCATGGGGTCAATGACCACTTACCAGCTGATGGACTGTTCTCACTTTTGCTACTTCTGTATATGAAAAATCTGTTGTTCGAGAAATTCTCGTAAAAAAGGTAAAAAAAAAGAAACGAGTATATATTGATATAAATCATGTTAATGATTTTCAGGTGACAGTTGCTGTATAAATAGTGTTCAATACCAAAATTATATATATTATCGTCTAACTTCGGAAATACTTTTCCAATTAAGCAACTTATTCATTCAATAACATAACTTGAGATATTACGCGGAAATTATAGTAGGTGTACGTCTAAAATTACCAAAGCTTATTACGACTGTAATTTCAGACCTTCCGTAAGACCAGACGTATCGGATCACTATCTAAATTGGATTTTACTATTTACAACATAATAATGAACAATATGTATATTATACTTAATTTTAAAGCAGAAAAGATTGTTTGAGGGAACTATTTTTCGGAAATATCTGTTTAATTTAAGTCTTTTGGATTCAACGGGCATTTTACACTCGTCACAAAAATTATGGGATATAAAAAACTTAAAAGGTTTGGGCGATTTTTATTTTGGCAGTTTACTTAAGATTTCTCCAAACCCAAACATTATAAAGAAACGATCATGATCATATCTAAAAACTAGAAACATGGACCTGCAATTCATGCTTTTTTTGCTACACGATCATGTTATTCGGAGTAAGAGCTCGTTGAATATCACCAAAAACACAAAAAAAAAAATAGTAATTTTTAAATCCCTTATTTTTGTGACTAGTATTTTTGAAAGGTTTTAGGCTACACTTTATTCAAATCTGTTGAATAGAAATGGAAAAGCAGCTTTAATTGCTGTAAATGTTGTAAGTAATGCATTGCACTACTATACTACAAATACGAACGCGAGTAGTGTAGGTACTATTGGTCTTATATAGTACAACTTAGTCTCTTCTTATCAGCCCCGGATCTTTAATTATTTTCAGGCGGGGTAAAACAGTCCCCGGCTTGTCCCCCTAGATCTGGGGCTGCTTCTTGTGGATATAGTAGACGGGAATTACGGGACGAAATCCAGCAAAAGGGCAACAAAATCTTCCTTTGTATATCAACACTTACTGCGACTACTGTATCAACAAACACTTTCATTGTATAAACCTTTATTAGGGTAGTTCTATTCCCAGCAATAGACCCCAAAGAGCTGATGGACAAGCGGATATTTACGTCGAGGAATTGCAAACAAATGTTGTTTTTTTAATAGATTAAAGTAACAAACGTACGCAGTCTATTCGATGGTAACTGCCGCCCATGTACATCTGTAACCAGGTTCATATAGAATAGGAGTTAAATCTGCAGTCAATCATATATGCGTTGTTAATCCCGAGATTCCAAGATGGTCTTCTCAAAGTGAGCCGGAAAGCCTTCTACCAAAACGAACTGTTTCACATTAGAAGTAGGTATGATAATGATACGTCCCCAGTTAAACTATACTAGTTCAAACAACTGGTATTGAAGTTGTTTATAAACGCTATTAACAACTGCACGTATAATTATCTAAAACGGGAATCAACTTTTAATTGTTGCTATCATCACAGCTTCCTGAATAATTCCGAGCTTTGGTAGTTCCAACCATGTGGTTGGTCATTACAGTTTTAAATGTTCGGAAAAAAAGAAACGAAACAAACAAAATTAAAACACATCGTTGCATGCTAATGCGCGCTGCAGCTGCGGTCGCTTCGTTACTCATTCGATAAAACTATCGGATACAATGTACGTTTAAATTATATTATTCGTATTTTTATTGGAAAAAGCAATTTCAGAGAAGGAATTATTCATGCAAGGGTGGTTACTGGATTGTTTTTCTTATCTTCTTGTTACAGGTTTTATACAGTTTGAAGTTCTTGACACTGCTTAATCTTCGTTTATTAGATGTCCTATCTTAAATCGAACATCAAGATGACTAAAATTATAAGAAATGTCAATTAACTTACAATGTTTCAAGATCATACAAATAACCGCGACGTAATACTTAAAAATATACATAGTTTTTTATAAAAAAATAAACTGCCGAAGTACCACGAATGAAATACATGCTAAGACTTTTTTTGTGCCAAGTAACCCATTTTCAAATTTTTAGTTTTCGAATACATCTCACACCGTTGACTATAGTTAGAATAATCTTATGTGCTAATCCAGGTCATAATCCATCTGTGTGCTAAATATCGACAAATTCGAACCAGTAGTTCATGCTAAAATGTGTAACAAACATACATACATCCTCAGAAACTTTCGCCTACCATTCGCAACAAGTAACATTATGAATATGAGAGTCCTGATTATTACATTCCCATTTCAGTCTTTTCCACAAAATCTTATCTAATAGCAACGGCCAAATGTGGTAGAAGGTACCCGTGACATTGTGTCACGTGACCGGTCACGTTCACTAAACCACTCCATCTTTAACACGAGGGAAGCCTTGAGGGAAATTTGGTATTTTGAATCGCGCACATTTTTCGGACCCTTATTTATGTAAATATCACTTTACGTAAATCTACTTAGAGAATCGTATACTCACGTTGAAATAACTTTGATATATGCGCATTTTTTTAAGACTTGCAGGCAAAATACATTCATGACACCTTAATACATGAATTTTCAAATTTTTGATTTTACAAGATAATTAACAATATCACAAATCCTATTTTAAGCATTTCAGCATTAGTATTGTAAACAAGGACTACGTATAAATATTGCATCTACGTATGGAATGTATATCAGTTCGAATATACGTGTGAGGGGAAAAATGTTGTCAACAACTGTTATCCCATGTTTGTATTGTCCTTTAAATCTTTACTCTTGACCTATACTTACTTGTGTAAACTATAAGAGATTTGTTAGATTTAAGACAATTATATCGATGGGTATGTGTAATAAATTTGTAAACAATATAATTTCAGCGATAATTAAAGAACATTTCACACCAATTTACTACTTGTTTGACGCCGTCACCGTCAGGACAGGGCGTAATGTAATGAGACGTAACGTTCATTAGTAAAAGATAACGAAGAATTTTTACTCAGCTACTTAGAACGTTTGTAATAATATATTTTTACACTAAATTTCCTGTAGCACTAATCTTTGTAATTCTGAATATTTCCTGGTAAAATATTCGCATCTTTGATTTCTTTATAATGTTAATTTTTTGTTCATAACATTGTGTTCTAGTAAATAAATATAGACAAATTAAGTATTTTGTTCGACATTTCTATCATTTAAAATATGCAACTATTAATGATCCTTTTAAAAATAGATTAAAGCAATTATGATGATTAAAAATAAATATTTAGTTTTATTTTCAGATATACAAAATTATTTGACCCTGATTTACGTTTTGTAACTATACGCAGTAGTAATGTAATTAGTATCATCTATCTTCATTAGTTCCGACAACAATAGTTTTAATCATGTACAAATATCAGGTGTCGTTAACGACTTGTATACTATTATTATATAATTACTCATTAGAAGTTATTGAATGTTTGCTTTTTTGTATAATAAAATAAAAGTGTTTAATGAGCTGAGAATCTGTGTTTTGTATTTAAAAAATAACTAAAACTTATTTTACGGATAATTAAAAAAATCTTAATAAAAATGACTATGTTAATTACCTCCCATGTAAATCTATAACTAATTTACGGCAGATAAGAATTAGAGACCTGAGGTTGACTTCAGATGCGTCGCTACCCCTGAGAACTAAATTGGAACGTCTCGAATATGTTTGTCCCTTCGTACCAGAACCCGGCATCGTTTAACATTGCTAAGTTCTTTTGTTCACAGGTAGAGTTTTTGCTGAAGGTATAGTATTTCAATTCGCAGCGACACGCAGAGGCGGTGGTGCGCTTTCAGATAGAGTCAACATTATGATTGAATGTAGATAGAGCTTAGAACGATTAGAAATGAAGTGAATACGATGAATAAAATGGTCTAGCTTAAGGAGTAAAGGTATAGTAAAGGTAGTATATGATACAGTTTGGTAGTTTCCTAATTTTAATGAAATGAAAAACAATGAAGAATAACATAATTATTTAAATTTTGCTATTATGATTCATATATTACATAAACGATACTCAAGTAGCTGTTATACGCGATTTCAAAAAAATAAAATTATTGTATTATTGCTCATAAGTGACAAAAGAAAATAACATGAAATATACATAAAACCAGATATTAATATTGAATACTTTGAAGTTTCTAGTTTTTCGAATTATGCAAACAATCCTGTTTGCCAAAATATTTTTAATATATTTTTTTTTATAATAATTACCCAATGTTTTTTCTAATATCTCTGAGAATATGTGTACAAAGTTTTATGATAATCGGTTGAATAGTTTTGACATGAAAGCGTAACAAACAAACTTACATTCACATTTTATAATATTAGTAGGATTTTTTAAATTAAATAACCTATGGTTGCAGTCGTTTTTAGGGTTCCGTACCCAAAGAGTAAAACGGGACCCTATTACTACGACTCTGCTGTCTGTCCGTCTGTATGTCTCCAGGCTGTATCTCATAAACCGTGATAGCTAGAAAGCTGAAATTTTCACAAATGATGTATTTCCGTTGCCGC
>DWNE01003639.1:0-16372 GCA_018249875.1 Cecropterus toxeus
TGTATACGACGATACTTATTATAAATAAAACCTGATATAATAATGATAAAAATAATATGAATAAAATAATTACCCAATAATGATTATTTATTTCAAATTGTTCTTTATACCTGCCTACCGCAATGTATTACAAGTTTAACAACTAGTAACATTGTTAAAAATTGTCCCACTTCCCTCTTTTTCCTCTATTTGCCGCCCCATTTTTAAAGATTACCTATAGTGTCATAATATTGTATATTGAAACAATTCTAATATTATGTTTGGACTGTAGCGGGCGCCAAAGAAATGGATATATATACAAACATGTATACATTCAAAAAACATTACCCTCCTTCTGTTACATTCGCATAATAAAACAATTTTATATAAAAAAATACCTACCTATACATACGTAGTACTGAGATAAAGACATGTAAGTAGGTAAAATATTCCACTGCAATGTATTATTAAATGGACACGTGGATAAAATAATAGAGTTTAGAAAATAAATAATACAGATTCAAATATTTTAACTATATCCTCCTACTTATTTTTTTACGATAGTCTTATTACAAAGTAGTAAAACACTGGTGCTTTGTTACGGGCCATAAAAAAATCGAAATCTTTAAATAGTGCAAAATATGGAAATTAAAAGTAGCTTAAAAGCTGACCAGGTAAATAGACTACATCCATGCAAAATTTCACGTGAATTGGACCAGTGGGTCTTGCGTGACTAAGTCACAAACAGACACCAGCTCATTAGTGGGTATAGATAATTGATACTTCTAATCTTGCACCGCATTTTATAAGTATTTTCCAAAAAAAATATATCACGATATAATCAATTAACGGTTTCTCCAGCAACTATTTATAGTAGACAAAAAGCCCAAAATAGTTTGTACATAATTATGTACAAATACGCACCTATATACTTCCTTGATTCAGTGGGTCTTAGGTCCCTCCGGCTCGCTCCACTAGCCTTGTTCGAAACTCGTTCTCGAAAAAATAATTTTGCGTATTTAAAAGTAACATTTAATAATTGTTAAATAAGTCGAGCGACCTTGTAAATTATATGGAGTGCCGAGTTGAATGGCAACCACAGTAAGTGCACGACGTCAGTACTCTATGCTGAACTTTCGTAAGTTTTTATAATTTGCATATGTTGTTCATACTAAAACGATATTATACATGTTGATATCCATATTGAAAATATATTTTTTAATCATAAACTCTGCTGCACCGGCTTTGTTTTGTAATTCAAAAGTGTCTATTGATAAAATAAAAATATCGTGTATTTTTGGCTTGTGACAATATAATTATTAAATCAGCGACTTAGTTAATCATTTACTCTGTAACTTTAAGCACTACAAACAGACTGTACTTAGAATAACACTTGAGTTGTAAAAGTAGAATAGGTCTCATATTCAACATAATAATTATGGGACATAATTCTTATTTTACAGCATTTAAATTTACATACAAATATTCTTAGAACATCAGTATTATAAAAGGAAGTATGAATATGGTTTGAACGGAGAAGTGCAACATTAGTTTTAAAAAGTTGTTACCTTTTAGGCAACCACACCCTTCTAGCGAGTGGTTGCCGACTTACCTACATATTTCCTCAAAAGTAGTAAACTCCTGTATATGAAGTTGATTACAGATATTCATGGGACAGTAACCACTTACCATCGGTGGACTACATGCTCATTTACTACTACAATCTTGTAATAACAAAAATAATAATCACATTGGCACCTAAAAGAAATCTTAACTAACCGTCAGTCTTAAAATCAACTCTGCCAAAACATAATACTTATCAGACAAGAAAATAAACAGATCACAAAGGGAGCTAGCCAAGCAAAACCAGGAAGTCCTTTCTTGGAGTGTTGGTAATTTGTGGAAAGGGCGGAAACAGACGACACGTTGGTTTGGCAACTCGAGTGGCGCAATCAATGTTACTGCAGACCTTCGTAGCCACCACACGCCCCCACGTACAGGCGGCTTGCAATTGTATCAGTCAAAAAATACTATCCAGTTTGACTGTGGCCATATTTGTATAAACATTGGCAGTATTAAAATAATTATTGAAAAAAATTGATTGGCCGTTTAAGTCAAGTGATCTTCATAGACAATTGCCAAAGTGGTTAGGAATACGAAAATGAATTACTATTTTTCTTAGCATGTTATAAGTGACATCCCCCTGTATGTGTGGCAGGAACCCAGTCTTGTTATAAGATATTCCTTGCAGTGTACGCGGGTCCAATCAACGACTGTTTACACTTTAGGCAACATCTAGTCAAAAGGTATGTGTACATTTAATACCTATATATATCTATACTTATAAATATGAATCAGTCAAATATTCTTTGATTGCGATGTCTAGAACAACTTAACAATCAGATTCGAAAAAGTATTTTTCAGTTTGAAAGAATATTTTTAGCATGGAAGCTTTTTAGTTATGTTATGCGATGATAATTTAGCAAATCAATATATAAATGAAATTAATTTATTTTGTGAAGACCTACGGGGGAACTTACAGACGATAATTTACGTTATTTTTTCATATCCATCCATCCATTAGCCTTTCGAGCTCAACTGCTGGATGTAGGCCTCCCCTAATTGGCGCCACTCCAACTAGTCCTGTGCCTTCTAAATTTTTTTTATACTATCACAAAATCTCAAGTGTATACTAGTATAGATTTACTGTGTATACTATATTAAATTAACGCTAATTACAGCATTTCTCCATATGTCGGCATTGTTTCAATTTGTACAATAATGTTAACACTTGAAATAATGACAATTTAACGGTATGTTACACAAATTAATGATAGCAGCTATTATATAATGATTAACTTTGCTATTAAGTGCAAATTTGGTAATGGAATTCTCTTAATGATGTTAGTTGTATTTATGATGGGACGGAAAGTTACCTATTTCAGCTTTGACGATGGCGCGACAAAGTTTGGCCGCGGTGCTCGCATTCTGCCTGCTAGCAAATGGTTTTTGCTATCCTCACATGCATCGGCAGAAAAGGGCTGACGGTGATACCGACCAGGTAAGATGTTACGGATATCATTTAATTAGTATAACCAGTGTTGAATAGGTGATTGAGTTATTCGTGGTTCGTCCCCAAGACATCACTGGCACACCCATTTCTGCCTATTAGCAGTGTTATTTTGAAATGAATTTTATGAGAATGGGAGATATACCTACTTGTTCGAAGATCTAAATTCAGCCTCCAGAGTAGCAATGTATCGGTGGCCGATCTCAAATAGGACTCAACGTCTATAAATTATACACCCCAGATAGGATATCTGAGATTGATAACTTAGGTGTTCTCATGCCATTAATACCAAATACCATCAGTTGGACTGCATGCTCGTTTATTGCCTACACTAAAAGTACAACTATTGCACACGGGAGACGTAATTTCTAAATCTACAGTCGTAATCCGCCCTGTATTCCAGTACAAGTTTGAAAAGAATATATGTTACCTGTAAGCTCAATTGAAATCACAAACATCACGTGACGTAATACTAATTAGTCTGAATTAAACTCCAATGCTTTAAACAAGATCATTCATACCGGTTAGTTGCTTCCGCGAAATAAAAAGGTGGCAACAATCAATACTATCGACCTGAAGGTGACTTTGTCATGCTAAAAAACGGTAATATACCTACAAAGTATGACTAAAATTAAATGTTAAGTGGAAAGCGGCCAAGGTGTTTTGAATCGTGTGAAAGGAATTCTGTTTAACAGTTTCCAGTTTTGTGACCCTTAAGTGCTTCTGATTGGAGTTGAAAGGACAACATTAATTTGCTTCCATGGTCCAAATTTCACATTAACAAGTAAATTCTTACCACATATTATGTGCAACTTCACCTCATTAGTTGGTTATTAAAATTTTTGACCACATTTTCGCTATATAATGAATGAAGTGCTATGCGTGACCAAATTACTTGCAATCATTAAAGTTCAAATAAAAAGACATGTTCTTTAATACTTATTCAAAATGGCGCTGATGATAACAACGAGTAACCTCTGATTTGACTGGATTAATTATAATATGCTTTCAATACTTTTGTACACACTTTTATGAGATTTCAGCGCCTTATTAAATTTTGTGAATATTACGCATCAAAACTTATTTTATTGTCAAGTAGCTGCGTATTTTCTGTTATTTTGTGGTCCGAGTAGTTTTTGTAAAATAACTGATGTTTTATTTTAATGTATATATTTTATTTTATCGTAATTTCATCATTTAAATAGTGTAAGTGGGTGGAGTAAAGGGGTAAAGAAGTAACTTTATATGGGCTGAAATTGACAAAAATACATGAAAATTTCAAATATAATTTGCCATCTAGATATAGGTATATGCCATACCATTCATTCAATGGATGATATTATATCAAACTAAAACGAGAAAACTGTCTTTGGAAAAATATTCTTACTTTCCTTTTTTTCCCCATACGACCAAGAATTCAAAGTTTTTTTATGCAGAAAATTAAAGTATGACTATTTTTGTCTTTGCATGTTGTTCATCAGAGGTCTACCTCTGAAGATCCTCCGACTACGACAGAGCAACAAGCGTCAAGCTCGGACAACCCCTCCTCCAACGAAGTATTCCCTTCGTTCTCTGATGACGACGATGATGATTTCGAGACCATGAACACCAGTTCGACGGGAGACGGCGGCAGCAACATCTTTAGTCTGCTCAGGATAGCAGGGGCAATATTGCCGAGCGCCAGTAACTCCAGGGTATGTCAAAATATTTTGTAATTCGGCATATAAGCACCCAAACATTGATAAATTTTGGCACGATTGCCTAAAAGTAGTTCTTTTTATGGAGTCTAAATATACCAATCTTTTTGGCCGTTATGAAATACTTGTTTTCCTACATGTCTACTCAACATCAGTGTTGTACACTTTATGGTACTAATTTAAAATAATAAAAAACAGTAGATACCTAATTAAAAAGTTGTTAGAAATGAGACATGCTAAAATGTAGCGAGTTGTTTCTGTAACTTTTTATTTTTCCGCTAGTATCTATATATAAACTATATACTACTACAATATAAACTATATTTATATATTCGATATTTTGATAATGATAATCAACATTTGCCGATTTTTTTTTTGCTTTTTCCTGTTCATCATTATAGTCTATTTAATTATTAGATTTATACTCATAGTCGCATCATTGGTAGCATTTTATAATTTTACGAGATATCTTGCCTATCTTGGGATATATTCGTAGTAATGTTTTGTTGTCATTTCGGTATTTTAACATTTTAAGAAAAAAAAAATTATCATTATCCTATTTACTAATAGTTTGTTAAACACGTATCACTGAGACTTGTTTTTTGTTCACGTTTTCCGTACGGTTGACTTTCGGTAAAAAATAATATGGGCACTTTAAAGTGATTGTAACTTAAAATGCACACGAATTGTGTTTTTGTACTCACTGTGTTTTTATCTAACTGAGTTATTGAAAGTAGCACCATTGAAGAGGATCTAACATTAACTATCTGGTAAGTTTATTTTATAATATTAATCGCAAGTTTCGTGACCAAACTTTTAAATTGCTAAAACTAGACTACAATTAACCACACATTATCTTCAATTTATACTGTTTTCTACAGATAATTTCACAGGCACTTCGTTACATAATACAAAAATTAGTTAAGCTCTACCAGCCTCCCCAAATACGTCGTCAATTTATAGCTGACAATGAGATAGAAATTGACTACATACCTGACTTAAAGCCTCCACCTCCATTCCTAAAACAAGAAGAAACTACGAACGAAAGTAACAGTGGGTCTAAAAGTGAATCGAATGAGTCAGACGATGCAGCAGAGGAGAGTAATGAGAGCCAAAAAGAGAGTAATTCTAAAGAAGGATCAGAATCGAATGATGCCAGTGTTGACAACGATTCTGATTACTCGGATGAGCCACTAGGAGGTGGCGACGGGCAGGGTGGCGGCATTTTAGGGCTATTGGCGGGGCTAAGCGGAGGTGTGAGTATACATATCATTATATTCTAGAATATCAAAACATATAATATAAATATTTTTTATCTATGTAGTGAAATATCTCTTATTTAGCTTAAATATATTTTAATAGTAAATGACTATTTTATTCTAAAAGGTTTCGCTTAGATTTGATAAAGAATAGTTACTTGACACGTATTTATTATTATTTTATTAAATATAGACATACTAAAGTAGCAAAAGATCATGCATTCGACCTGATTGTACGAGGCCTCTGGCACCCATGGACAACTGTTGTCAACCCCAGATAATTTCAATGTGTTACTTGAGATCGGTCACAGACACGATGCAAAGACTTAGTTGAAGCGAAAGGCCTTAACACACCCTTCAAAACAATACAGCGACTCTTGACACATTAGCAAGAAATAGATGTGATGATGGAGCTTCTGGAGTGGAACTTGATAATGTTTTTCACCTTTAATTACATATTTTATATTTATTGCTAAGGTATAACTAATTTACTATCTTATACAGTTATACTACATATTTGCAGGAAGACGGACAATCCGACCTAGGTTCATTGCTGGCAACAATAAGTGGTATAGTGGCAAATCTGAGTGTAAGTGAATGTCTTTCTTATCTTATCAACAAATGGATACATAACCGGATAATATTTTCCTATTTAATGTTGCGTTTTAGGGCGACGGAATCGATCTCAACGCATTAATTGCATCTGGAATTGGACTTTTTGTTGGATTATTGGTAAGCAAATCATGATTAATCAGTCCCGGATCCAGAGGGCGGCAAGCCAGGGCATATGCCCCGAGCGGCAAATTCAAAAAGCGGCAAATTCAACCTAACAAACGAATGCGAAATTTTAAATGGCCACCAATTATTGGACACCTGATGGCAGAAATGATTAAGATGGTAAAAAGAAATTCAAGAGGGCAGGGGCGGCATTTTTAAGTTTTTATCCCGCCAAAAAATAATTCAAGACCCGGGTCTGTGTTTAATGACACATGAAATGTTCGATTAACTTCTTAATGCATAAAATGATTATGAACTCTTAAATGTTGTAGTCGGAAGGTGAAGAGAACCCAGGAGCTGTAATAGCCAGTTATCTCCTCACATCCCTGGATACGATTACGGGTGGCGGTTCGGTATGTATCACTCCATAGCTTGATTTGACTACGATTTTTAAAATATTTAACTTGACAGATCTTGACCAGCTCGGCTCTAGAATTTGATGGCACAAGAGTTTCCTGATAAGGGTGATGGGCGGTATTGGAGGCTAGGTGTTCCTATTTCTGAAATTATGCCATTTGGTAGATGGATTTAAGTATGCATTAAGTATTGCATTTAGATTAAAGGGGCGCTTGGGGACTATAGACAACGTACTTTGGAAAACCGACCAATCTATGGTTAACAAACTATAATATGTATGGTCAATCGCTATCAATCAGACAGCCAAAGCAATATCAATCGACGATCGAACCTACTTAGCAATAATAATACTTAGCATTATCATTGTATTACAGAAAAATAATGGAGCATTCTTTGGAACATTTCTATCTAAACTGGTGAAAGGAACAAGTGCCGTAAGTTATTTGATACATTTCTTTACTTTTTAATTTGCAACATTATATTATATATATTTTTTTTCAATTGTAGGCCGGCGATCCAGAGAGCTCAGAGGAAAACGGCAATAAGATGAAAATGTCGGACTCAGCAGGATTTTTCTCCAGTTTTCTCGTATCGCTACTCGGAGACATGTCTAAAGGCAGCTCAGGTGGATCCCACCCTTGGTGACGAAAAAGTTACATCGTTATCCCTCGAAAGGAGATGTTGCTTAGGATAAACAATTATTCCAGTGGCATTGCATGGGAGAGGGGAAGGAAGCTATGGTCCCGGGTGTCACGTCTTGCAGCAAAATGTGATTTTTCGTATGAAATAACGAGTATTTCCTTAATGGATATTTTGCGGCCCCGAACAGCACTTTTATGGAGCGGTAAAATATTTAGTTTTGGAGATATTTTTGAGTGCAAGTTACAGAGACACGGGTGACAGACTATTTAATTTAGGCCATTATTTTCGCCAGCTTAAAGTTTTAAAGAGGAATCTGCCACTCCGGATGGGGAGCGCACCTACGCTACGCCAGTGAATTATCGACATTGTACGTGATAAAATAATCCTTTCTTAAATCTTTATTTTTGTATTGTAAATAATAATATATGCTATTTATTGTGTTTTTTTATATAAAACTAAATAAACGTTTAACAGTCCCTTATTTAGTCGTTCATTGCCAATTACACAACATACATGTATCAACAACGTATCAGTCTTCAATGTCCGATAAAATAACATCTATATTGCCAGTATTAGATAAAATCTATATTATTGGAAGCATGTCAATAAAATAAAAAGTAGGTATTTTTGATAAGGAAATAATTGAAACATAAAAATCAATAATGTGTACGGATCTATTTTTTTAATGTAGAAATAGTAATAAATGAACATAGAGTCCTCTCAAAAATTTACCATCGTAAATTGTAACTAACGCACTTTGATATGAGATGTTTTCAACCACAAAAAGGATGATGCAACTACATATTTATTCACTACACTAACGCATTAGGGAAACCTGTAATGTTAGATGTATGTTTTTAATAAATAAATAAGCCACAGATGCGTTACTATCGGGGCTAAGTAGGAAAGGCCTTGGTAAATATAATTCCCTCACCACAATCACCAAAACAGTAACACTGTTGTCGTAACGCAGAAATAAATAATACCAACCGGGGAGAACCACCAAAAGTTCTACTCCATATTACTCCTCTACTACTACCATAATCTTCCCCTCTCGAAACTTGGAAGTTTATGTAACAGTCAACCATGCTGGCAAAGTGCTTTGGCTTTGAGATTTAATGAATTCTTTCTACAACTTCCTCTCACCTTTTGTAAATTAACATTTTACAACAACATTAACGATATATTTAGATCAAATAGAGCGTCAAGTCTCTATAAGGTTTCCGAAAACCATATTTATAAACTTCTAAAATTATATTAAACTTTTGGCCATGTCTGTTAAGTACTACATTAGCTATTCTTAATTATAAAATAAATAATAATAATGCACATATTTCTTATTTGTAACTTAATAAAATAAAGTTACGAACAGCGGACTATAGGGGGTCGTGAAATATTTGTAGATGCAATGAGGATTGTCCCGGTCGTAGAACAAGTCCTTTATGAATAAACGTATATGTGTACTCATTTCTTTATTATAAGTCAGTACACACCAAGTGGTAGAACCAGTGTTGCTCGACCAGGAAAGTACCACCGTCACACCTATTTGAAGCGTGAAGCAGTTCTTGCGTTTCGGTGGAAGGGTGTGGTCGCCGGCTCACTTCTATATGAGGCGACCATCCTAGTCCTTAGGAGTGGCAACGCATCTGTGATCGACTTCATTTAGAACCCCAGTTCTATATGAAGTTGCTTACAGACGTCCATGGGCGGCAGTAACCACTTACCATCAGGTGGATTGCATGCTCGTTTGCTACTTCATTTTTGTAAAAAAAATATATGTGTGGCCTTATATTTAATATAGCTCTTATAAAATTAAATACATCAAAATAGTTACTGTGCACCACATTCTCTATTCAGTGCATTACAGTGTGTAGCACACTTAAGAAACACACATCTGAAAGTCCCTAATCCAAGCGATTAACGCTACCGGCTTACGTACGGATTCTTCGGGATTTCAGCCCAGTTTTCAGTTATTTATTATACTAAGTCAGATTGTGGCAGTCACGGTGGATCAAAACAAGATTTTAGAAACGATTCAAAATACTAATGGATTTAAAGGCTGTTTTTTTCTTAACGATATCCGCCTTAGTCGTAAATTAATTTGGTGTATATTCATTCTTAATTCTGATACATAATTATTACATATGTAGTGTCTGACCGAAGGTCGATATTCGGACGTTAAGTCTTTATTATAATAATTAAAAAAAAAACAGTATTTTATTGCTTGTTTTGTAATGAAATGATTTAAATGAAATAATCTAAATTCATATCTTCCTGAGTGGGAATCGAACCTAGAACCCATGACATGTCAGATCAGTATGCTCACTCTGCTAAAGGAGTCGTAACATAATAATACAATGTGGAAAAGACACGCATTTTTTTAAGTGGGTAATCCTCATGGTTACCCAACCGCTCTGGGCAGCAGCTGGGTTATGCCGGACTCTCACCAGCTAAACCCCCACTGTATTTTCTTCTCGCACCGTACGGCGGGAACACGGGAACGCTTTCGCAAACATCCGCGAACCCGCCGGTGCCTGGCCGCTCCCGCAGCCTCTCCTTGTATGGGGCATCGACCTCCCACGCCCAGCGGCGGGTCCGCTCCTTGGCTCCTCCGCAAACCTCCAAATGGCCGCAGAAGACAGGGAGGACGGCAACGACACACCGCATCTCCTCTTCCTCTGCGGCCCCACCGCCAACGCATCCGACGGTGCGCCCCCGTGCGGTCGCGGGAGACAGGGTGCACGGCAACGACTCACCGAGTCATAAATTATAGCTACATATTTAACACACACTGATACGTAATGTACACAAGCATACGTAAGGTCATTGTCTTTTAAGACCTGACAAAATTGTCGACATTGTTGACTTTCCTATGTATAACATACGACTAACAAAATTTTAAGGTTATGTAAAGTTTGATGCTCCGTTGCACAAGGACGCTAACAAGTAATCGTCAAGTGACAATAGAAATTTTAGCGCATAACGGCATCATTGCCGTAAGAGGTCTAATAAGTTATGGTATTTAGCAAAATATAGCATAGGTTGAAGACATGGCTTTGTGAAATAGTATTAAGTAGTTTAGTTTCGTGTTTAGTTTTCTCCGCTTCTTTTCCTTCCTTTATTTATAACATTTTTTTTATATTAACTTAACAATATATAGCCATGAACAAATTGTTGCAAAACATTTTACCAGTTAATAGAACACGAGTATGCAGAAGTTCCTAGGTACTTATATAATTTTGACCACTTTTTACTTGAATTTTGGATAGAATATAATTTTTCTATATATCCGTTAAATGTACCTAAAACCAGAATTTATAATATACTACAGAAAATTATTTTCCAAACCTTCAATAGTAATTAATAGATCAATTTTCCAAACATCTGTTCCGGGAAGCGTTGACGTCATTTTAATCCGGACCACATCTGGGCCGGTCCAAAATTAATTGTCACAGTTCTGGTATTTTGGTTTAACATTTCCAAACAACGTAGTGACGTATTGATCCCGGTATTTCTATAGTATATTTTAGAAAAGAGATAATAGTTAATAAGTAAGTTATTAGAGCGAACAAACACTTCAACACACATTATTCTATGATCAGTAAGAGTTGCTAACGTACAAATAAAACTAAAAATAACAGCAGCAAATAAACGTACTAAATAAACATTCAGCAAAAATTGCATTCGCATATTTCTGTTTTTACACTAACGAAGCATATTCAATTTAGTTTTATAACTCCATTATTTCGATTTTTGGAAACTTTATTTTGTGAACCGTGTGATATTCTAAAAAATATGATTTTTGTTACTAGTGTGTAGATCGAAAGTACTGCCCGTTATTTAGTGCACTCCACGTATATACAATATTAATCATCCTAATCTCCCTAAGTTTGATGACACAGAAGAGATGACAGGATCTTTGCTGATAAAGTTAAACTCAATGTTTGAACTAGTTATAATTATAGGTCTTGAAATTATTCTGAAATGTTAGTCTGTACCTATGTTAATAGTTTTAATAAATCTAAAATAAAATGTAAATATGAGTAATTATGCGTGATTGACGATAAATAAATCAATCAACTGTACATCGTCGATTTATTCTTGGACACATTGAAAAAATCTCAAATAAATTCAATTGAAATCCTCGAGATATTGTAAGATATATTATTATCCGAATTCCATTACAGATCAGATAGAATGTTTTATAACCAAAACATGTTGTTATACAAGTAAACTTAATGAGCAGCCTGCTTATATCACTAAAGCTAGTGAGCTAAATAATAAATCTAGATTATCTGCTCTAGGTTTCGACGTCGGCATGTTATTGTAAGTTTGTTCAGGACACTCTTAATGCGGAAAAAAATCCTACTATTAATAAGAAGACGCTCATAACCCTGTGTATTTTCATTAATTTTTAGGGTTCCGTAACCGAAGGTTAAAAACGGGACCTTACTAAGACTACGCTGTTCTTCTTTCAGTCACTAGGCCAGAACCGTATTAGCTATCTAGACAGTTAAAATTTTCACAGATAATATATTTCTGCTGTCGCTCCAATAACTAATACCAAAAGCAGTATAAAATAAATATTTAAGCGGGTCTCTCATACAACAGAACGTGATTTTTTTGCCGTTATTTAGATACGGTACGGAACCCTTAGCGCGCGAGTTCGACTCGTATTTGGCCGGTTTTATTAACAAGACGCTCATAACCCTGTATTTTTTCATTAATTTTATAACTTTAAAATGAAAATGAGAAAATTATGTAAAACATTTGAAACTTTTCTTCGCCCGCCGACGTTATAAATTAGCGTCTAGCTTTACGCTGTAGGTGGTTGACGTGTTAGAATTATTTCACTGCATGATAAATTCGCGGTACGAACGATACGAAAATTGCAGAGTAAAAATGTGGTTTCCATAATAGGAAATTTTAAAATAAATATTTTTTTCTTTAAGCTAAAGTGAAATTTTAGGTTGCTGTATTCAAATAAATAATACGTGTAATATTCATGTTACTTTTGTTTGGATTCTCATTACCTTTTTGGATAGATGGACAATTACATAATATGCAACCAAAGAGTTCTCGTAAAAAAAAGAGTTCTCAAAGGTGTGTGAAGTCTACCAATTCGCACTTGGCCAGCGCGGTGGACTATGGCCTAAAACTCTCTCTCTCTGAGAGAAGACCCGTGCCCAGCAGTGAGACAATAATGGGTTGACGATGAACGCAACCAAAGAGCTCTCTTTCAAAGTTTATACGCAAATTACTTCTTTCTTTCCTTCAAACATAATATGATTGTTTAATTTTCTTATAATTATGAAGTGGTAAGCCTTTCTACTATCTTAATGCTTTGAACATTTTCAGCCCGTCCGCTTTTCCAGGTGATAGTGTAGTTCGATCGGGAAGGTATCACCGCCACACCTATTTTAGCGTGAAGCAATGCTTGCGTTGGAGTGGCGTGGTTGCCGGCTCACATATATATGAGGCTTATCTTAGTCCTTGGAAGTAGCAAGGCATATATGAACAACTTCATATAGAAAACCTGTTCTATATGAAGTTTCTTATAGATCAGGTGATACCATCAGGTGGAATTCATGCTCATTTGCTACCTCAATGATAATAATAAGATATAGCAGCAACCAGTAAACCAAGTAATATATAGGTTAGGTAGCTGTTAAAATTTACTACGAAAAAAATAGCTTCATAATATAAAATAAACAGTAAGCGAAATTTTACAGCTTTTCTTGTCTAAAGCATATTGGACCGAGTATCCTGTGAAATTAAATTAAGTCTGTCCCTTATTAAAAATCGGCCAAGTGCGAGTCGGACTCGCGGGCGAAGGGTTCCGTTGCATTATCATTCACAGAATGGTAAATAAATTTTAATAGTTTCTCAACTACCAACATACATATATTTGTATGAATTACAAATATAGTTACTCGGTTTCTGAAAAAGTACTATATCTCAAAAACTGTCAACCATATCTTGTCCGAACCAGTTTTCGTTGAAATTATTCCTTGACCTCTACAACATATGTCTTATCCAGATTTTTCACACTCTTAGTTTAAGAGTTATAGAGGGGGACACATTTTACCGTTTTGAAAGGGCTTATCTTTCAAACGATATACATTAAGAAAAAATGGTTTTAGAAACCTCAATGTCATTTTTTAAGACCTATCTATGGACACATGTATGTAAAATGAAAAAAAATTGTTTCAGTTCCATTTATGGGGAGCCCTTCCTAGATTTAATATATTTTTTATTTTATACGTAATTCGTAAAGCGGTTTACAGAATAGATAACACTTTATAGACTTTTCGATTCCGATTATTAGTTTCCGACTAAATTAGCTGTGACATACGGACAGACGGACAGACAGACATGACGAATCTATAAGGGTTCTGATTTTTGCCATTTGGCTACGGAACCCTAACAAAGAAAAAAGATAAATTGTTCTTTATTTTGAAACTTATAATGTTTGTTTTATCTTTTGTAGTACATTAAATGCTGAAAAAAGGTGGCAACCCTAATCAAGAAGCTGCTCAAAAGATGTTGTTAATAGTATAACATAAAATATTATTGAATATAAAACAATATTGTAATTAAATATCATTATATATTGATTTATTTATTACTGACAATGTAAGATAATGTCGCTTATTTAATTCAAAACAACTACAAATAAAAAAAAACTTATTTGCAAAAGATATTATCGAAGCAAAGTAACATTTTTTTTTTATAAAAATAACAAACGAGCATGCAGCCCATCTGATTGTAAGTGGTTGCTGTCACTCATCTATAAGCAACTTCATATAGATGAAGGATTCTATCTGAAGTCGATCACAGATGCGTTGCTGCTCCCGAGGACTAAGATGGTCGCCTCATATATGTATAAGTGAACCGGCAACCACACCTTTCCAACGAAACGCAAGAACTGCTTCACGCTATAAACAGGTGTGGCCGTGGTACTTCCCCGAACGAACTAAATTGGTTTTACAACCTATTGTCAAAATATTAAAACAAAAACCGACCAAGTGTGATTCGCATTCGCTCACAAGTGGTTCCATAATCTTTAAAAAAAGGCAAATTATTACGTTTGTTGTATGTAAGCTTCATTTGTTGTTGTAGCGGCAACAGAAGTACATCGCAGGCTTATTGAAATACTGACTTAACTCAAAAAAGACGATTTTTTGCGCATGGCAAAAGATCTTTTCGTTCTTGTTGATGAATAAAATTAACAATTAATTAACGTTAGGGCGCCAACAAATCGTAATTTCAACGTTATTCAGATGGTAGACGGTAGATGGCGCTAATAGAAGCTTGTATCTCTACGTAACTACATTTTAACTTATCTCTTAATGAGTCAGTGTTCCATTAAGCATGCGACATCATCTTTGATAATTTCAACTGTATAGCCAACGTGGTTTATAAGATACATTAAAGCATTTGGCGTCATAACGTCCTATAAGACGATGACCGCCGGCAACACGCGTTTGTTGCAGCATGCAAAAGCATGACTTATTGTCACGTTCCGTTTGAGCCGCGCGTGCAAGCAAGAGCGCGGAACAAGCGATAGAGAGGCACGATCGACCTCAGCGTTCAGCTTGTGACGCACTTATCTCTTTTCCACTGAAAAAAAAATGTAATTTTCAATTATGTCCTTTGTACTATATATACAAAATAATGATAATTCAGTGATAATAATTCAATTCAATTAATAAAATTATACAAATTTTCATCGATGCTTCTCGATGATCGATGATCGATCGTTATTACTTTAAAAATAAATTAAAATTATTGTACGACTGTATGGACCCCAATTTTTTTCAGGCTAAATCGAAGTACAACCTGAATTTCAACACTCTGTCGTGGGGGATCTGTGCACCAGCGCTCTGTAAGGCCCACTCTGTGACCAAGCTAGTGGGAGTATTATTTAAACATACCCACTTAGGACTAGCTGTGGATAAACCAGACATATCCCTATCTGATTGTTATATTGCTGGGAAAATAGATGACACATACAACTTTGGATATTACTTCATATGGTAAGTTTCTATAGAGAAATGTAGTTAGAAATATATCTTTTATATAATACGTGACTTTACTTAGAATTTAAAAGGTGATACTTTGTGGTTTACGAGCAGTGATAGCCTAATGGTTGAAAATCGGCGTCTCAAACGAGGGTCTGAGATTCGAATCCCAGGCACACACCACTGATTTTTCTGAAATTATGTGCGCATTAGAATTTAATTATCACTGTTTTACGGTGACGGAAAACATCGTGAGGAAACCTGTTGCAAGGAGTTCTCTAAAAAAATATATAGCCTATATCACTCTATAAACTGAGACGATTCTAATGATATGTCACACGTCACAATCCGTCAAGCCGTTTGGGCTGTAGCGCGTGTCAAAGAAATTGACATATTTTCAAACATACATACATACGCTCGAAAAACATTACCCTTCTTTTGACGTAGTCGGGTAATGAATCATCTATAACAAATAAAAATATACTATTGATAGGGCTATGACATATTTCCTGACAGGAGATGTTATTTTCAAGTGGGTGACGTTTCTTGTTTATACGTAAAAGCTCT
>DWNE01003640.1:0-16370 GCA_018249875.1 Cecropterus toxeus
TCCGTCTGTCCGTCTGTCCGTCTGTCCGTCTGTCCGTCTGTCCGTCTGTCCGTCTGTCCGTCTGTCCGTCTGTCCGTTTGTCCTTCCGTCCGTCTGTCCGTCTGTCCGTGATGACAATAAACCATGATAGCTAGACAGTTGAAATTTTTCACAGATAATGTACTATTTCTGTTGCCACAATAACAACAAATACTTACTAAAAACAGAACGAAACAAAATATTTAAATGGGCTCCCATATACAACAAGAGTTTTTTTTTGCACTTTTTTGGATGATGGCATGGAATAATAGGCGAGTTCCACTCACACTTGACCGGTTTTTTAATTTCGTTTTGTCGATATTTCAGTTTCGCCAAGATCACGATCCATGTAAGTGAGTCGAAATATCGTCAAAAAGAAATTTAAAAAAATATAATGTATAATTCCGCGATAATAAAAGTCTAAAATCTGCATGCAAATAGAAAAATGTAATTTAATTAAACCTTTTATATATGTTTAAATGTAATAAATATCTTATTTGCCCACCCGAACGGGTCGAACATAAAAAAACTCTATGTAAATTAAAACCTATTGTATATTACTATCAAAGATGACTAACCTGAAAGATGACCATCAAAGATGCGTTGCTGCTCTCGAGGACTAAGATGGTCGCCTCATATATAAGTGAGTACACACCCTTTTACGGAAAGGTAAGATCTGCTTCACGCTAGCAGTAGGTGTGGCGGTGGTCGAATTTGTTCTACCACCTGGTTATGTCATGATGGTGGAGGATTATCTCAAGTAAAAAGCGACAGTAATGAGTATAACACGGCCATCTGATTTGCTAAGAAGTCCAAATATAATGAGATAATATATATATTTTTAATAAATGTATCAATTTAGCCAGGTGGTAGAACCAATGTAATTCGACCGGGGAAGTACCACCCCCACACCTATTTCTAGCTTGAAGCAGTTGTTGCGTGAGGTGGAAGGGTGTGGCTGCCGGCTCACTTTTATATGAGGCGACCATCTTTGTCCTCCGGGGTAGCAACGCATCTGTGATAGACTTCATATAGAACCCTTGTTCTATATGAAGTTGCTTACAGATGTCAACGGCGGCAGTAACAGTAATCAGGTGGGCTGCTTCCTCGTTTGCTGCTACATATTAAAAAAAAAGGAAATTTGGAATAATAATTACATGAAATTAATGATGTCGGTAACAGCTGTCTAATCATTATAAACAGACATCACAAGTAAGCACTTGCGTCAGACGATATCTAATGATCGCCCTATCTCCCTGCTTTTCCTATAAAAAGTAGAGATGCCACGAATAGTTATTTGGCCGAATACCGAATACCGAATATTCGGCGAGGCTCTTGACCGAAGCGCCGAATATTCGGCAACACAGTACTTTCTGCGTACGACAAGTCACAACTCGTCACTTAAAAGTTTAAACTTGTATCGCTGAAGTAGTACGTAGGCACGAATCTAGAAGCACTGATGATAATTCATCTCCACTTCCAATGAAAAGTAATAAATCTAATAAAAAGGGTCTGAGAACTCTCACATGATTTGGTTTGGATGCGTATTAGTGCGCGGACCTCTATCTGTTTCAACAGGCCGTCCTAGCCCACTCCATTATCATTTAGCTGTAATTGCTATAATTTCGAAACCAATAAGATATTATCTTAGTTACCACTTCTGATGTCCGGCCATTCCGGCCCTCCGGCCCTCCGGCCTTCCGGCCTTCCGGCTCCGGCTTCGGCCTCTTCTTTCCCTTAGTTACCACTTCTGATGTTAGCAGCCCCGGTTCTTCAATTATTTTTGGGCGGGGCAAAAACTTAAAAATGCCGCCCCTGCCCACTTGAATTTTAACTTTTTACCATCATTCCAGCCATCAAATATCCAATAATTGGTGGTCATTAAAACATATACGTGTCAAGAGTTCCACTTCCTACTGACTAGGCGTACCAATGGTCAAAGTTAAATTAATTATGACGACCCGCGTGGCCGAGCGGTCACCATACCGGTCTGACACGCAGTGGGTCTCGGGTTCGATTTCCAAATAGAAATATGAATGATGAGTTTAGATTTCCGTTCTGGGTCTGGTTGTTTTGTGTTCGTGTTTGTGTGTCCATGGTATCCACGACACAGGAGAAAATCCTACTGTGGGGCTATGAGTGTAGAAAGCGTGTATTCTAACTCGAACAAAAAAAACATTGGAATTATGAGTTGCACATTCGTTTGCAAGGTTTGAATTTGCCGCCCTCTGAACTTGCCGCCCGCATTTTGCCCTTCGGCCTACTCCTTTTTATTTCCCGACATAGGTATTTAGGACCTTGACATATTATGTTCCTTACTGAAGAATGAATAATTCTGATTCTGAGTATTTAGATTTGGGATTAAGGGGGGTGGAACTCCTTCCGCGCCCGCATGGGATCCGTTAGTAGTGTGCATGATTCTTAATATACTTATCATAATAAGATGTAAAGATCTTATAATATCTGATTCTGTAAACACAAAACAAGTTGATAAGATTTTATTAAAATCTTGATAATCGATCATCACATCGATTATCAAAATGCAAGTAGAGGTTTCTTGATAAAAATGATTTAGTAGTACGGCGACCCGCGTGGCGGAGCGGTCACCATACCGGTCTGACACGCAGTCCCGGGTTCGATCCCCGGCCAGACATAAATGTGAATGGTGAGTTTAGATTTCTGTTCTGGGTCTGGGTGTTTGTGTATTCATATTTGTGTGTCCATGGCACCCACGACACAGGAGAAAATCCTAGTGTGGGGCTATGAGTGTAGAAAACGTGTGCGTGTGCGTAAAATGATTATTATTATAGAAACTTAAGTAACATAGCAAAACGGAAAAAGTGTATAAGTTCTGTTATTTTATAAATAGGTTTTGGCAGTCGTATCCTCAGTTCCCTTACAATAAAGGCTCCACAGTGAGTCGTTGACAATATTATGCAGGTGTTAGCAATTGCCTCACGTTTTCGTCGGCGATAATTAGATGAACCTCATCAGAGCGCCCTCCTTGTGGACTAATACGGTTATTGCGGCACTCTTTGCAGCTTTTGCATGAATACACCCATACGTATTCTTATACGTATTCTATAAGATCCTTGGGTTAATTAGGGTGGATTCGAGGAAATCGAATCAGTGACAACCGTTTCCGATTTGTCTTACTTTTTTGTATTTTGTTTGTTCTGTCTTATAAAGTTTCTAATATTTTATAAGTATATTTCTGTTTTATGTTTTTATTACATTTATTACCAAAAAAAAATCAAATGTTTACTTATTTAAATTTATTCAATAAATTGTAAAGTTAATATAACATTTGATAGAAGTTTATGCTTTACAACATTTGTCTATTATTCATTTCCAAAAATTGCATATATTGTACAAGAAAAAATAACAGTTAGGAAACAAACAGACCACCTTTTAGCAAATGTAATTTTTGTTTTCAAACTATTTGCGCGCAAAACAAAAACGTAAATCAATTAGGCAGCGCTAACAAAACCGCCGTCACGTCGCGCCGACACGTGTCGTGTCACGTCACGTGCGACAGGTAACACGGCAATTTTTCACATGGCAACATTTAAATTAAATTCCGGCGCCGCTCGCGTTTGCCACCGCTTAATTTGGGCAATTCCAGATAAAACGCTTATCTTACTTACGCCACTTTGGTAGGCAGCCGCTTTGGATGCGTATGTTCTTGGCAATGTTGTTCAGTTGTGTCTTTTGCTTTTGTAGATAAAGTTTTGATCATCAACCTGGAGAAATTTAGAAAGTGGGGTGACCTATTTTATAGTTAGTCTAACATTTTTATTTATTTTATTTATTAGGCTGAGAGGTACCTAGCAAAAGTAGTTATTGCCGCCTGTTAAAATAAGTAAGCAACTTAATATAGAACATAGGTTCTATCTGAAGTCGATCACAGATACATTTCTACCCCCGAGGACTAAGATGGTCACCTCATATATAAGTATGTATGAAGCTACAGATGATAGAACCCCTGTTCTATCTATAGTCGATCACACGAGTAGCTATGTACCTGTTTGCATAGATACTCGTGAGAACTAATATAGTGGCCTCATATGTAAGTGAGTCGGAAACCACACCCTTCCAACGAAACGCAAGAACTGCTTCAAGCTGTAAATACGTGTGGCGGTGGTACCGTCCTGGTCGGACTCTGGTTCTACCAACTGGTTTGTATTTGTTGTCATAGCGGCCATTCCAATATGTCAAAATATAGTGAATAATGTAACAAACAGGGGCTTAGCAATATCTAATTTTTTAACTGTGAGCACAGAACCCTAAAAAGTATCCCTATTTCTCTAATGATCCAATCTAATAATGCCGACATAAATATATCACTACGACATGCTCGGTTGTTTGTTATAAACTTTTCTGATGGATACGCACTATTGTGTACGTAAATATTGTGTTTAGGCGCGAGGTGGTGTTTACCGAGCTAAGTAATGAGTACTGGGAGGTTGTTTAATATTGTATTCTACATTAGGTAAAGTTTCAGCTGACGAAGCTGAGATATTTCTTACTTTTTTGCTTAGGTTCTTTGGAATAGAAAAACAAAATGTTTCCTAATGTAATTATTGTGATATACCAATACAGATTAATACAGATATGTTTTAAATTAATAATACTTACTTTTAATTATAAAAGGTGAACCGCATTTATATATATATATATATCGAAGTAGCAAACGATCTTATAGTTCACCTTATGGTAAATAGCCAGTGCCGCTCAGGGACATCTGAAATCAACCCAGAGAAGATCAGAGTTTTACTTTTTTGGTTGGCTACAGATTCGTTGTTATTTCTGAAGATTAAGCTTGAACGTCTTGGATAAGTATGCCTTAATTTTATTGCCTACTAGTTACACTCTTGGGGTCGAAATACAGTAGCGCCGTATGGCCGTGTTGCATTCAGAGTCAAACCACTAAGGGCTCTATCACCTGACGGTAAGTATTCACTATAATTAATCCCAGTTAAAATCATAGTCTTACCGTAGGTTGGCTACACGTGTATTGATACTCCTGAGGTCTATGTTGAAACGCCTCAGGTAAACCTTACTACACTTCCGTCGAACCAGAACACAACAACGTTTGACACTGCTGTTATTAGGCAATCTGCTTATTTTATCAAATAGAAAGCAAATTGATAATAAGTTTAATAATTTACAAAATACACTCATACATTATCTGTAATACCAATAAGATTCCTAGGTATCTTTATTACTGTGTATTTTTGTTATGTCTTTTGGCTCTGATAAAATTAAGTCTTGGTCATTGTTACTGTGTCATTAGGAAAACTCGGTGTAAGATAAGATTTTCCCGTATCCCTATCCCGTATCTGCATTGCGATGTCTCCCGATGTCCCGTATCTACCTCGTATGCATATCATTGCAGGTCGCTCTGGCACCGTTCCCACGCCTGATAGGTGCTACTGCGTTGTCTTGGGTACAGTTTCACGTAAACAAATTGTACAAAGCATTTTAAGTGAAATATACATATATTCAACTATATCAGACCACAAAGACCTGCCAAGTTGACCTAAGTTGTACTAAGTTGACGACCAGCGTAGCGGAGCGGTCACCGAACCGGTCCGACGCGCTGTGGGTCTCGGGTTCGATTCCCGGCCAGATAGAAATATGAATGATGAGTTTAGGTTTCTGTTCTGGGTCTAGGTGTTTGTATAATTGTCTTTGTGTATCCGTGGTACCCACAATACAGGTAAAAATCCTAGTGTGGGGCTATGAGTGTAGAAAACGTGTTTTTCTAAGTTTGATTTAACTTGCATCAAATTGGCGGATTCATACAAGCTTTCATTTCCAATTTAACCTCCTTAGGGGTAGAATATCAGAAGTTCTTAGCTGCGGACTACGTTGTCAAAGAAAAGTTCAGTTGTTTATGCTCTATGATTTTTATTCAATAGCTGAGTAAGCGATTGAGCATCCTTTCGCTTTTTTATATATTTTCACTTTTATATTTTCGTACACGAGGAATGAAATGATTTTTTGTTATTTCGTATAGGCTTACGTGTGCACATATAGATTGTCAGTTATAATATTAAATGTCAGCTATAAGATTAACTTATTATAGCGACTGTACAATGTACATATAGCTACAATAAGTAGTTTTACAAAGCATTTCTTATTTTGTGATTTTGAAGCCATTCGTTGATTTTTTGGATTTTATTTTATAGCCGTAAGTTCGCCAGGGCATTGCTGACGTTATTAAATAAAGTATTATACTTTCATACAAACATCGATCATCAATTCCGTTTCATACTGTTATGAAGTTTTCTGTGATTTTTAATGACAACTAAACTTATCTTTACTTACAATGTACCGTAGTAACTAACATTCCAAAAACTACACAATATATTCCATTAAATTCTATACACTAAACGTAATTTGGCAAGTCTCAAAGTATTTGCTATTATTCGTACAGTACCTGTAGAGAGCGCTATGTCCTGCCAAATGGGGGGACGTTGCCAAATTAGATCATAAAGGTTAATACGCCGGTAGGGATGTGCGGTTAACGGGTCTCGTATGTAATGGATTATTATGATACTAGGGTTAGTTTTATATGACTTCACATACTGTAAAAGTATAGTTTATATTTAAAAAATGGGGCTTTCATTCCTCATAGCTCCACACTATCATTTTCTTCTGTGTCGTGGGTGCCATGGACAAACAAAGACGAATACACAAACACCCAGATCCAGAACAGAAATTTAAATTTGTCATTCAGATGTCTGTCTGGCCGGGGATCGAACCCGGAACCCACTGCGTGTGAGACCGGTATGGTAACCGCTGCGCAAATCGTCAGAGTCATCGTCGTTTTGAAGATCGTTGAGGTTTTCGTGGTTGTACGTATAAATAATTATGTTATGACAGTTTTATACGAGTAACACGAGCGTACCGCTGCTGTACTGTTCCTTAAGTTTATTGCATTTTCTCAATACGATCACTTTTCCGTTCATACATTTTTTTGCTCACACATTGCAAGTTTCGTTTTCGACCACACCTTGCAATGTACATATCAATGTTGGCTGACAACGTAACCGTTCATAGTTTGTAGCAAGCATAATATACTTGTACTACGGGCACTAGTTTGAAGAGTACGACCAAAAAAACGTCGAATTTTGGCAAATACTGCTACAATATGCATAGAAATATCATGTTCTTCTAAGATCAGATACAAACATTTGTTTTTAACGCTCAACATTGACGCAGCGCAAAGCGATTGACGCTTGAATGAAAGGATTTGTGGCTCTTAACCAAGGAAAAAAAAATTACATGAGGTAGGCCGACTTGAAGAGCGTCAGTTGATGTTTGCGACCGTAAGACATCAGCGGCAATCGACTGTCGCCGTCTTTTGTTACGGCCGTCGGCCATCAAAATTAGCTGTCGCTCGTGTGTTTCCTTACTTAGTCCTCGGCGATAAAATGCAGTAAGCCTAAAACTGATATGGCTCTGCTTGTAGTTCGATCAAAAATAGTCCTATAATCTTATACTTACCCTTACAATGGTTTTTTAATAGTATCTACTTATACGAACTGGCATTAGATGATTCAAGCATTCAAAGTAGTACGATATATGTCTGTATAACAATCCGAGCAGTATCCAACATCACATTAGTGTAATAGAAAAAGCCAGCTGAAACCACAGAAAGCACCTTCAAAAAAGTTCTGGTTCTGAACCGAATTTTCTATCACGGAGGAAAATAATAGAAAGGGTAGTGCGGGGGTGGGCGCAGTGACAGGTCACTTTGGCGGCGTTCCTAGCAGATAGGTGCGTTCCGACGCGAGTGGATGTTGGCCTGCCGCCTGAACCGTTGTAGCTTGGAACGAGTGCGTTTATATGGCTTCCTATCTTCGGCTCTTGCAGTAAGTATCGCCTTGATTGCCGGAGTCTGAGATGCGCCACATAGGTTAGCGTGGAGTGGTAACAAAGGTGGCCAGTAAGTTATACTAGTTTGTTTAAGGATTAATTTAACCAGTGGGTCTCTAATTAAGAAAGTTTGCATTGAAATTCATTAAATGATTAATTTATTGCATATTTGCGATATTGCCCATGATAATTGTAAAACAGTTAAGTAAATCTTAGCAGAATATGGGTTAAAACTTTAATAAAATGTTAGTATGTGATTTGCAAATTAAAAAATAATATTTGCAAAGTTAACTTAATAATTAACTTGTAATTTTACATCTTTAATTTTAGACTCAAATGGGTATCTTTATAATCGCACCTACAGAATCGTTGAAATTATTTACTATTGAAATAGTACGGTGCGTCTTTTATTTCGGCTTTATTTATGTGCTGTGTGCTTTGTGAGAGGCTTTTAAATTGCAAAGGAAATATGTTTAGTGCTTTGTGTTCCGTTTTAGTAGCGCTCTTTGTACTTAGCGGTTAGGATGACTTTATGTGGTGGACATCCTCATCTTTAATACCTTGTATATCTGTTACTATTAAAATAAGAGGTAAGAGTATAAGTTTAGTCTATCACAATGTTTTTTTTTTCTTTTACTGTATACTTTATTTTATTTAAACTGGAAATACATCGATCATATTTTGATCATACACACAGCAAAGTAATGTAAAGTTTGTTTATGATTTCATAATTTTGAAAGATATACATTGTGATTGTTTTTTATTCTTTAGTTACAAAGTCTTCAAAATTAAATCGATGCTATCGATGTCGACAGTAAAATTCGAGTAAAATGGTTTTGTCGTCGTAATATACAGATGAATAGATGATAAGTATTCTAGTACGCTGACCCAATGATGGGTGTTAGAGAAGGGACGGCAACACTTGATAGGTATCTTCAAATTGCCCAAAACCCCTCTGATAGCAAACAACTGCTATGTAATGATAAGTTATAATGATAAGTAAGGTATATTATTATTATATTATAACGTCCTTAGCGAGCTGTCGGAGCATGAAAACGACAACGAAATTCAGCCACTAGCGGTCACCCATCCAACTTCTGGCTGGGCTAAACGTTGCTTAATGTTGCAGATATTATATTATCTATTCAAAACTCTATGGCAGCACCTGTTACACAAACATAAATGTATTAATTTGGGAATGCGTACGCAAATCCATATTTATATATTTACGAAGATATTTAAACGAAAACTTCTTTTCAAGCAAACGGCAAAGTAAAAAAGGCCATCATAATATAAAAAGTGTAATATAAAATCAGTTACAGTGCCGCCTCGGAAAACATACTCCGTTTGTTCAAAAGGTGTCGCAGGAACAAATATTCTCTCCTGTCCTATGCAAATGAATCCATATGTCCTGCGACAATGTTAAAAGAAATTAAAAGAAACAAAAATTAACTTCAACCCAATGTATTAAAGTCCTCTATTCTTTGATAGAAAATGATTGGGATCTCATCGTATACGTGTTATCTTTGTTTTATTCTGAGTCCTATTACTGTATTTTAAGGTTGGATTTTGTGTTCCAGTGTCTCAATCTCACGTGGGACTCAGAAGTGATGACCCTAATGTGGTAGCGTGTGAGTTATAGGGTTGTCACACCGCTACGGTCCGTTTCCGCTTATATTATGCTGGGTTGTATCTGAAAGTGAATTTTTTAAAAGTTTTATTGATTTAAAAAAAGGTTAGATTTTATTTTGTTAATATCTTTGGAGGATGGTAGAATTCTTTGTGATATGATTCTGGAAGTACCACTGCCACAACTATTTCTGCCACCACAGTGTTAAGTGCTGGTGTGTTTTGGTCTAAAGGGTGGTAAGGGAGACATACTTATCCGCGGCGTTCCAACTTAGTACTCAAGAGAAGCAGGTTTACTTTACTGGTCTACTACCTGACAGTTTGCCAGGTGGTAGAACCAATGTAGTTCGACCGGGGAAGTACTACCGCCACACCTATTTCTAGCGTGAAGCAATTCTTGCGTTTCGGTGGAAGGGTGCGGTTGCCGGCTCACATTTATATGAGGCGACCATCTCAGTCCTCGAAAGTAGCAACGCAACTGTGGTAGACTTCATAAACCCTGTTCTATATGAAGTTGTTTGCAGTTGTCCATGGGCGGCAGTAACCACTTACCATCAGGTGGGCTGCTTGCTCGTTTGCCACTTCATATTTATAAAAAAAGCAACGTATTTGTGGCCAACCTCAGGTAACATTCTAATCTTATCTGGGATTCATTCATTATGGGTGTCAGGAGCCACTTACCTTCAGGTGGACTACATACTCGTTTGCTACATCAATTTTATATTCTATATTACAAATATATAATGGTAATACAATATATGAATGTAACATTGACGACCCGCGTGGCGGAACGGTCACCATACCGGTCTAACACGCAGTGGGTCCCGGGATCGATTTTCGGCCAGACAGGCATCTGAATGATGAGTTTAGATTTCTGTTCTATGTCTGTGTGTTTGTGTATTCGTCTTTGTGTGTCCATTGCACCCACGACATAGGAGAAAATATTACTGTGGTATATGAGTTTAGAAAGCGTTTTTTAACATACACCTATAAGTATTTTTTCATCAGTTGGTGTTCCTTTCATTTTTCCAGGAACGATATGAAGATATATCGTCGTATGAAGATAATATAGTCAGAAAGTAACAAAATCTTCGAACCCGAACCCATAACTCACAGGCGCGGGTCATCGCTTTATTCACAAGTCCCGACACCTTGCCACTTCTGCAATCGTGTCGGGATTTTAATATCGCGGGAAAACTTGTATGGAATGGAAATTTGATTAAGCTGCAATTCGAGTACCAGATTTTTTTATCTCTATCCAGATTGTGCTATGTAGTATATAGTTTTGTTATAAAAGTTGAATGATTTTAACCTTAAAAGTATTTCATAGGCATAATTAAAAAAATATTTACCTGTTTTTAAAATTATTGTAGCAATTTCTACCAGGGATAGTAACATAAAATTCTGATGATTAGATTGAATTTTGTTTACAGTTTTTCTTGCAAATGTTGCGACCATGTTAATCCGCCTTGCTAGTTCAACGCATCTATTTCAAACAACCCCTGTTCTACATAGAGTTGGTTATGTGTTAAATGTCTATAGGCGGTAGTGACTTACTGTCAGGTAGATTCTGCTACTAATCTGCTACTTCTATATTACAAACATATAAAAATAGCACCTTACACCTATATCTAGCTGTACTAATATGTGAAAATGAGATGACGTGTGTCTGTTTGTTACTTAGAAGAAAAACTACTGGTCAGATTCACATGAAATTTTGCATGTTTGTAGCTTATTTAACTGCTCAACTTATTTTGGTATCGATATTTTGTAAACTTAAGGATAGCTACTATTTTTATGTCCCGTAGCGAAGCACGAGTACTTCAGCTATTTATAAAATAATAAGACCTCTAATGCCTATTATTAATAGTATTTGTAAACATGAATAGAATGAAAAGAATGTCGAATCCCGTTGATATGTTGCTAATAAAACGTGAACGACTACGCAAAACAAAAACTTTACGAGCATGCGTAGAACATTAATGGCGGTATGAAATAATGCTTTGTAAGGATTTCGTGTATTGTTCCTGTATCTTAAGCACAATGTTCGTTATTGTTATGTTTATTTCCTGTTTATATCCCTTCATATGAGAAGGCACGTGTTTCGTATCTTGAAACTTTTGGTATTATATCGAAAATACAATTTAATGATTGTGTTTTATACTAACCTTTTTTTTGTTTTAGAGAGGGAAAACATTAAAAGGTATTCGACGTGGTAATGACTAATGGTAAAGTCACTTACTCCAAAGTCAATATGAACCAGCTTGAGATAGCGGGCATATGTAATGAAATTTTAATGTTAATACTAACATTTGAGAAATATCCGGTCAGTTAAGTAATTACTTCATTGTAATGTAATGCCCAATTTCAAATTCCCAATTGTATCACAAGTTTAGTCAGCCTGTATCCAAAGAAACACCAAACAAAACATAAAGGAGCGACCTAATCAGGCTTTGGTTAATTCAGCAGGTTAACGAGTGCCAACTACTGAGTATAAAGTGGAGCAATCTCGGCAGCGAACCTTGAAGGACGCTCTGGGGAATGGCCCTGACGGAAATTGAAGGTAACTTGTAGGAAGCAAATGTTTGCTCAATAACAACAAATGTTGGACAAACAACTTACAAAAGACCAGTTATAAAACAGCTTAGTTTCATAATACTAAATATTAATATTAATTGTGTACAATCAATAGTTTTGATTAGACGTCTTAGAGATTAAAGAAATTTTTGAAGATTGATTGATATTCAACTTTTCTTCAGTTGTGTGAAAGCTTCCATTGTCTTCCTTCAAAATATTGATTTCTACAAATCACTTTGCATCAGTTCAAGTACATTTTACGATATGGCTAGATTCCATTAAACTTGATGAACTTAAAGGTTGAAGATACAAATTTCGAGATATTTTCATTATAATATTATAGTAAGACTACATACTGTAAGTCATTATGTACTGTATAATTATATGATTAATAATAATTTGTTAACGGTAGGTTAGTTCGCTTCTCAACTTTTTTAAAATATATTATTATTTAAAAAAAGTTCAGAAGCGATCTAGCCTACCGTTTACCTAATACTTTGTCTATGTCGTTGTTGACCTGAATTTATTGGCTATTCCCATCTAAAACAGCAGATCTTCCTGATATGATTAGAAGTATAATGATTCTCTTGAAAATTGAGGTGAATCTACCCTGTAAACTTAATTAAATATGCAGGGAGAACGCCACCCATGGACATTTGTTATCAGCCCCAGAAAAGATTAGAGTTTTATTTCCTGAAGACCACGTTAAAACGCCTCGGCTCAGTATGTCTTCCTTACCACACCGTTCAGAGCTAAAGACAGAAGCGTTTCACACTAGTCATTAGGCAGCAAATAAATATATGTGCATTGCATACATGATATTATTTTTATCGTGTATAACGGCTCTTACATAAGAGCATTTTAGGTGAAAACTTCAAATAATATTTGCCATCGCTCGGACAGCGCCTGAAACGCAAACACCGCTGAATTCTTGTATGCTCTTCATGTAAGAAGTGTTTTCAGATCTTGTTACTTGAATCTCTTGAAAGTTGTAATATTTCTGTAAAAATCGCAGGGCAATATAATTTTTTCTAAAGAAAATTTCACCAGATTTTCATACCTGTTTTTTAAACTTTGAGCTTTCTTGGGCTTGAATGCAATTTGTATTTACAACTTATAAAACACACGTGGTAATTATGAGTTATGACTTAAAAACCCAAGTAAAGCATTTGCAATTTTCTTTATAAAAACTACATTATAATAAAAAAAACTCTGAAAACCTCGAGAACTTCACCTATGAGAATCTTGTCTTTAAATAAGTGTTATATTGTTAAAATTGTTGAAGATATCAATTTCGGTTATATTTATTTCATGTCCATTTTTTTAATGCGGGTGAAACCGCGGGCACAGCTAGTTTTTTAATAATTCCTAAATTCCCCTCATCCTCCACCGGTATAGCGAGTGATATCCACTCAATTTCAAAGTATTTAGCATATAACTTTGAAGATTATAGGTTCGTGTCTAAAATTCCAACCTTGCTATGTTTGTTAAATCTACATACTTTCTTAAACGAAGATCACACTAAATAGAACAGAAATTCACTGGCGTCGTCCAAGCAAACAGTGGCGACAGCTAATTCCGTGTGCGCCGATCCGCGATAGTTCTTGGCACGGAACGCGCTAAGTTCTGCGTAAGTTAACCTGAGGTGAATTGGAAACTTGGCGAGTCTTGCCTTCGTTTTAGTTCACATCATTTATTTATAAAGTTCCTCTGAAATTAAATACAGTCAAAGCTCATTTTTGTTTTCAGTATTCGCGGGTAAAAAATGGGGATTATTTTCTTGTATTTCTTTATTCGCGGATATAGTTGGTACAAGTAAGAAATCGGTTAAAAAGATTTCGCGTCTTCTCTTAGAGCATCAGGTTTTTTAGGACTACGGGTCATTCGCGGTTTCTGTATTCGCGGCGTATGAGTGGAACATAATTTCCGCGAATAAGGAGCTTTTACTGTACTGTTATCAATTGTGTTGTCTTGATATAAGATGTTTTTTTTTTTATATTTATCATGTAAACTTAAACTTATTATTTAAAAGGGTATGTTTAAGTCATGAGTCTAAAACTTGCAATTGATTAAATAAAATCAACGTTTAGTTACTCGATTTGCATTTCTCATTACTGTAAAGAAAAAAAAGCTTTTAAATAAACAGCTTTAATTGTGACCTCATCACTGAAAGTAATTAAAATTAACTAAAGTTTTATTAAATTAGTGTTCTCACATGCTGATTTGAAAAGTGATTTAAAAAGTATAGTCATAATGTATTCCATTGTAGTTCTCATGGCGTAAAGCATCTGTGATTGACCTTAGATTATATAGGACTATCTATTCTTTGGAGTTGACTAGCTTTCCATAGGCGGCAGAGGCCACCATTGAGTATAGCATACTCATTTGTTACTTCAATTTTATTTAAAAAGCATAAGAAAGATTATATTTGAAGAAAGCTTCGTTGATCAAGTAGAAAGCACTCACATATGTAGCATGTTCTGAGTGTGGGGTAATCCAGTTTGAAATATGATGTTTTCCGCGCTACCTATCCTGCGGTCTAGACGCATTTTCATCTTGGGAGAGCTATGGTGTTATTCCGATGAAAGGTGGCCGACTGACGGCTAAGGTAACATTAGAACACGTGAACTTTAGACTTTAAAACAGTAGATAACGGTATTAGACATGTTGTTGTTACTTTTGTTTTCATTAATATTATATATTGTTTTATACGTGCGTTATTATGTGCGTTTTAGAATTATGTGCGTTTAGAATTTAATTATCACTGCCTTACGGTGAAGGAAAACATCGTGAGGAAACCTGCACAGCTGAGAGTTCTCATAAAAAACAGTTCTCAAAGGTGTGTGAGATTGACGAGATTGTTTTATATGATTGTTTTTATTATATTTTTTTCTGCTTTTATATGTTAGACTTTATAGTCAATTCCCATCCTAAATTTGCACACTTTTTTCCTTCATGTTCTCCTCACCTTTCCCATACCTTCCCATCCCTTGCATGGAAGAGAACACTGCTCAGAGACAAGACCGCTCATTACATACTACTAAGATCAGTATCATAGTTAAATTCAATTGTGCAACTTTGACTATCCCCTTTAACAGTAGATCCTATTTATTATATAAATGGCGTCAAAAACAACAATAAAATGTCAATTTGTTACTTAAGTAGTATTAAAACTATTAAAAATAAGTAACAACATTACGATTTGTGTGAAAATATTAATGAAGGAAGTTGTAAATAAATGAAAACTTGTTTTTTAATACATTTTTTACTTAAAATCTACTCTAGTATTTTTACGACATCCATAAAACTTGGAGACCTTGTGCATCTAGTAGCGACGATTTGTATGTACCTATAATGGAGAAGTAAATAAAACTAAATACTAAATATATTGCAAAATGCCAATCACTACCTGAATGGTCTTAAGGTAATAAAGTCTGTATGTGACATTTACACACGGCAGAATTGAAACTTAATAATAAAAAATAATAAAATATTTTCAAGCATAAGGGTATAAACAGGGGTTCTATCCGATCACAGATGCGTTGCTACTCTCGATGTCTAAGATGGTCGTCTATATATGTATGTATGCTGGCAACCGCATCCTTCCACCGAAAAGTAAGAACTGCTTCACGCTAGAAATAGGTGTGGCGGTGGGACTTCCCCGGGCGAACTACAATGGGTCTACCACCTGGTTTCATCTAGGGTCCTAGCACAACAAGGAAGTTTAACTTCAAAACAAAACGTACTCATATATTTACAGATAACGGTGTATATCACACTACGGGGAATGCTGAAATAATGTTTTGTAAAACCATGTTGGTTTCGTCATTATGCATCATATGTTTGATACGTCAGCGATAAGAGGCGCCATTTTTCAGTGGCGGTTGACTGAAGGCCGCGTAAACATGTCACCTGTTACGTGTGACGAGGACGAGACGGGACGGGAACTGATAAACGTTATAAGGATACGGTACAATTCCAGATAAAGTAGAGGAGTAAATAGGATGGAAGTTTTTACTTAATTCTCATAGTTGTTAACGAATAACAGTATAAATAGCACACAGTACTATTATTATGAATTTATGAATTATTATATATGTAGGATGAAACATTAATTATTCCTTAAATATAAAAATAATGATGTTATTATTACTTTAATTAAGTATTATATACAATATGGCAAAGTCCAAGATGGCGGGGTAATTATATTTTTATTTACCGACTTCCAAAAAGGAGGAGGTACTCAATTCGTCTGTATT